>BCKN01000007.1:0-70329 GCA_001600655.1 Dioszegia aurantiaca
AGACCGACCATCCCTGCGCATCCTAGCACGATTGCACCTGCACGCCTCCGCCCGACCAACTCCTCCTTCGCTATCCGGCCCAAAGTCTCGAGGACCTGCTCACGAGGCAGCCGTCTACACATTCATGCTACAGCCAGTCCCTCTATCAGATAGATGCGCTCCTCACCAAAACAGACAACTCTTCCACCAGGAGCAAAGCAGAAATTCGCGCATCCTCCCGGAGCACCGTCGGAGCAGAACTGAAATATTCTATAGATCAGCACGGCCGAGATAGCCACTCACATCTTGCCGATGAGTCTGCCTAATGGGTCTTGTACAATTAGCTTCAACCACACGGCTGACTCACTCCAGACGTGAAGTCCATCACCACATCCCGCGAATACATTGCCCTGAGAATCGCACTTGACTGCTGTGAGCACACTCATCTACTGCAAGACTTACTGCCATCAGGAACTCCACTATCCGCAAACGCAAAGACTCGCCGATTGCGAAGTTGTGGCACTGCGTCAATGCCGGTACCCTGCCAGACCACGTCATATGCGTAGCTGCGAGGTCAGCATGCTCAAGGATGGGACTCACATAGTACTCGTCCGACTCGGATCAATCAGACCCGTTCCGTGTACATGTCCGGTATCGGTGATATAGCAGACTGATCCGGTAGAGTCGAAGGCAATTCCGTTGGGATGATCGAAACCGTCTGCGATCGCGCGTACGTCGCCGGAGCGAGGGTCGAAGCAGTAAACCAGAGGGGGCAGTTGCGGGGTAGATCGATAGCCCTGCTCGTAACCATAGGTGGGGTCTGTGAAGCAGATCAGATCGACCGAGGGGTGTTGCGGATGGGGAAGGGTGATGACATCGTTCAGCGAATTGAACGGCCGTCCGTGATAATTGTTGAGTATCGGTTGGGCGTCGCTGGGGTCTAGTGGATTGACCAATACAAGCTGAGAAGGCGTTTCGTGGGAGCCTTGTTCGCAGAATAGGAGTCGATTATGATACAAGCAGGCCCCATTCCCCATATTAACGTGCGGCACTGATACTGTGTCTACTCGATGAGACGAAAGATTGATCTTCGAGATCTCGACGTGGCGTGACTGCCCGGAGGTGAAGATGTTACTGGTGAACCATACCTCAGAATCGGGAATAAAAACGCCAGCCTCGTGTGCGAAAGCCCGGCCCGGCTGGTGCGCGATGCAGCGAATGGTTGGTGCTTTCCCTAAGACGCTCAGAAAGGAGTCGTGAAACGCGACAAATGGCCGACTGCGATCGAGCTGGGGAAGGAGCTTGTCGTTGTGAGTTATATCTGCAAAGCCCTCGGTAAAGGAGTGGCGGGTGAACACTCCAGGCAGAACATTGAGAGATGAAGAGGGAACAAACTAGCCGTCAGCAATGGTTAGTGTCAAAGCTCACCTGGACGCCGGCGGGAAGATTGACATGCGACCCATCCTTGCGCATGCTGTCGGGGTGCGAAGTGAATGCGACGCAGTAATTCATGACAGGCTGAGCGCTGAGGCAGCCACAGGGTGTAAGTTTCGCAAGGGACACCACGGTCAGAGGTTAGAGTACAGTTCCATGCTCTGCACGCATCTCACGTGTCAATCTGGATGTCGGACCGGTATGCCACTCAGCGGTAATGGTCGGTTAAACGCCCTCTTCGCACAGCTCAGCTGCCCTTTCCAAGCTGCGCAATGTTGCGCTATGAGTGTCGGTAAGATCTGTTGTTCATACTGAACAAGCACGTCGGACCGGTATCGGAGTATCGAGGCTACTCGGTAGCGTCTATCTGCGACATTGCTTTGCTAGATTTGGCCCAGGCCTTTGATGTCGGAAGCTGTGACCGGTATACGTCCGGAACTCTTGAGCGTAGTCGAGATGTCAGAGATGCCATGTCTGCGAGTGAGCACTAGCGCGGAAGGCTATAGACGGCTATGCATTAAAGTTGTAGCGGGATATGATCGAATGCCGAAATGGGCTGTGCGGAATGCGATCTGGGAATCAGATCTTATCCTATCTTTAATCTTATCTTGCTGCTGTTTTTAGATCGGATGCTTTCGGATGCAGTCCGGGAGTCCAAGCGGCGATTGCAATCATTTCAGAGAGAGCTTCACTATCCACACTTGGCCGCGGGAATCGAAGTCGGCTTGCATCCGACCACATCCGACTGCTAGAGAGGCTGCCATCGACTTGAACATCTATATCGTGTGAGACTGTCCAGAAATGAAGTCCTCTCCACATCCCAGACTATTCTACCCGACAGCACATCTCCGCCATGCTTCAAGGCAAAGCACTTCTCTACACGGTCACCATGCTCACCGCGCTGGGCTTCATGCTCATCGGTTACGACAACGTACGTCCCCTCTTTGTGTCTTCGAAGATCATTGCTCACATTCTAGGGTGTCATGGGCGGGATCATCAACAATCCACCATTCCAAGCGGACTTCTTCCCTGATGGACCGAACGACACTTTGCTCGGGACAATCGTCGCCATCTACGAAATCGGCTGCTTCTTTGGCGCGCTTATCTGTGCGGTGATAGGCGAGGCAATCGGTCGAAAGAAGTCCATCTTGATCGGGGTTGTTCTGATGTTGGGAGGAACAGGGTTCCAGGCTGGTGTGTCTAGCTCATCGGCAATGATCGCTGCTCGTGTTATCTCCGGTCTTGGCATGGTGAGTGTAATCTTTTCCTCCCGCTTGAGTTTCGCTGACCATCTACAGGGCTTTTTGAACTCGACTATGCCTGTGCTACAGAGTGAAGTCAGTCCCGCTGCGGCTCGAGGTCGATTCGTCTGCTTCCAACTCTCCCTCCTAAACCTCGGCATCATGATCGCATACTGGGTCGGCTACGCCTTCACCCCAGTCACCGGATCTATCGGCTGGCGAATCCCCGTCGCCCTCCAGGCGGTCTTCCAGATCCCCATCCTGATCCTCGTCTTCATTGTCCCCGAATCCCCTCGATGGCTAGCTTCTCACGGCCAATCGGAAGCCTCCCTTGCTGTCCTCGCTCGGCTACAAGGCAAGCCCGAGACCCACACGGATGTCATCATCCAGCACCAGGAGATTCAGGAGATCGTGTCGCTGGAGCAGAGTCTAGGGACCGGCAAGTGGAAGGACTTGTTCAAGGCGGATCAGATCAAGTCACGCCGCCGTCTTCTCATTGCTTGCTCTATCCAATTCTTCCAGCAGATTGGGGGTATCAATGCGCTCATTTACTGTGAGTCTTTACCTCGGCACTTGACTGACGATGCAGACGCTGGCAACTTCCTCGCTCTCGTTTCCGACACTCCCGCCCTACTCGCCGGTGCCCTCTTCACCTGGTTCTTCGTTGCCTCTTTCATCCCATGGGCACTCATCGACACCATCGGTCGCCGCAAACTCTTGCTGGTGTGTATCTCTGGTATGGCTGCCTGCTTCGCCATCGAGACCGGTCTCGTGTACACTGTCGAGGCCAACCCAACCAACAAAGCCGCTGGAGGCGCTGCGACCGCTTTCCTCTTCCTCTACATGGCCTTGTTTACTGTAAGTGCTGCGACCTCACATCTCGTCCAGCTACTGACATGCTTAGACTGGATTCCAAGCCGTAGTATGGGTGTACCCTTCCGAAATCTTGCCCCTGTACCTACGCGCAAAAGGCTCAGCAATATCGACGGCTTGCAACTGGATCACCAAGTAAGTCATCTACCAGGCACTGCTGACAAGCTAGCTACGCAATTGTACAGATGACACCTCCTGCCCTCACTGCTCTCCACTACAAGTTCTACATCATCTTCGCCGTCATCAACGCCTCCTTCCTCCCCTTCATCTACATCTACTATCCCGAGACCAAGGGCTTGACGCTCGAGCAGGTGGAGAAGCTTTTCACTCACGGCGACATCCAGGCAGCAGACGATACCGAGTTCGAGGCGAAGCACGATATTTCGCATGTCGATGACAGGCAGACGGTCGGGGTGGTGGGGAAACATGTTTGAAGTGACAAGAGCAATGGTAGCTTTATAGCGTGAAGTCAATATCTGTCTGATGAAATGTTGTCACGGTCCCCCTCACTTTCAGCTCGTTGAGTCTTGCTACGCATCTGAACTTGTCGCCATTATCTTCAGCCGCAAAATCGTGTGAGAGCAGCATCAGACATCAACAAACGCGTCCCAGATGGCCGGCCTGATCCGACGATCCGACGTCCGATGCGCTTTGTCTCCAAAGCGAAGAGAGCGCTTCGCTTCCTCAATATCCCTCCATACAGTGTCCTATGACCGCCCCAGACTCAACTGATCGCATACTCGACCTCAGTGCCTACATCACGGCAGACAAAGCATTCGGGCCATTCCCAGTTTACTACCATTCCCTGGGCTTCTACCGATGTTTCTCCTGCGACTATGCGGTCCATGATATCAGCCGTCATATCCGCAGGAAACCGCATACCGGGCTCTATTCGAAGCAGCTTCACATGCTCGACAGCATGAAAGCTGTGTACCCGGAGAATGATCTCACGCATCTCATCGACGCCGCAACTCTCGACAGTCCACACTCGCCTCACATTCACGGCTGCCGAATCGAACCCAACGGATACGCCTGCCTCGTGTGCGACTACTACATCCCTAAGAAGAACTCCCTCTTTGTCCATTTCCAGAAGTTTCACGACAGCACCCCTCTCGTCTTCGGTATCAACTACAAAGAGAAGGTCTACCTCCAATCCCTCTTCAGTCGTACCTGCGATAAATGGTTCCCTTCTACTCCGCCGACTACAGCTTTGGTCCCCGCTTCCTCGGACCAGCTCCTCGCGCTTCTAATCGCTCAGACCAACGAGTTTATAGAAGACGATATAGCAACGCCTGCGAATGCGGAGGGGAGGACTCCCTACCAACGACTGGGGGATCAGACGGCCGGCTTAGAATCGAGCAGGATGGTGATTCGTACACAGAGGGGCGAGGAGAACACTCATAAAGTGCGCAAATCTGATCAAGGCGGAAATGTGAAGATGGGTAAGGGTAAAAGGAAGCTATCAGTGGAGTCGATGGACGAACTTCTTGGCTTAAAACCAGGTATGCCTGCTTGCCCTGTACCAACCCATCGCTAATGTTATGCAGCTGACAAGCATCGACGCATTGGTGGTAATGCGCAAGCCGGTCCGTCTGCCAGCAGTCCGTCTATCGTCTCTGCCGCCCTCTCGCGTGCGAACAGTGGCCCAGGTCCCGCTTCCAACAGCATCGCCACTCAACTTCCCTCCGACAGCTTCCACATCCCTCGCTATCGCTCTCCTCCCGGTCAGGTTGACTCAACTCCACATATCCTCCAAAGCTCATCAGAGCCTACCTCGTCCTCGACCTTGGCGCCTGTCTCCGTGCGGGCTCAGAACGGCATCGAAATCTTTCCACTCGGCGATACTGTCACCCCTCATCACACAAGCGACGGACTTGCTGCTGGCAGCCTACCACCTTCACCTCGGAGTGTCACTCATCACCAGGATCCGCCATGGCGAGACATACTAGCACGGCTTGAGCGTACGGAGAGAGAGCTGTCAGATCTGAGGCAGGCTGAGAAGACGAGGAAAGCGGTGGAGGCAGGAGGAGTAACGAGGCTCGCAACCTCGAAGGGTGCGACGGTGGAGCTGAGCGGAGCCGGTGGCATGGAGGAGGGGCGCGGTGATGCAGGCAGAGTTTTCACAACTTTGGAGAAGTCCCTGAGAGATGAGAGGTTGCTGGGAATCCCGAGAGAGACTCCATCTTTCGTCGGGCTGGAGGTATCGAGTCATCACGGAGATGCAGTCTCACGGGTTGGTAGCTTGGAAATGGGAGGTGGGCGTAGATCAGGGTGTAAGGGGGCTCATGTGATTGTGCAGAGGAGAGTCAGAAAGGTCTATCCTGGGGGAGAGGTAGGGGAGTGGCAGGTACTGGATGAGCGGACAATGGAGGAAGATGAGGCGACGGCGTTGGACATGGCAGCTGAAGGAACACTGGACGGTACTCCGCCTATACAACTCCCGGTTACGTCTGCATCGGACATTGGGCAGCAGATTCTCAGAACTGGTGAGCTGCGTTGCTACTGTGATGCTTCTACGAGGAAGAGTCTGTAAGCTGAACCAGACAGATGAGCAGCACTTCAGCGCCACGATCCTCCCCAGCTCTCTCGCGAACGACCCCACCTCACTATCCCCAGCCTCCACGATCCTCACAGGCGCTCTGACGGCGAAGATTGCTTCAGCGCACGAGGATGTCATTTCGGAACCATTGAATGACGTTGGTTATATTGCCTTTCAGGCGTGGATGGCGGCGCAGGATGAGTTTCCGTCTGAACCAGAGGAGGAGTTGGAAAGGTGACTAGGGTAAGTGACAGGTATTCAGCCGGCTACGCTTTGGAGTTTCTAAGCTGATCTGCGCAGATGATGATCTCTAGTCTGAGAATCGCAGATGCCGGGTGATGCCAGGTGTAAGCAGGCCTCAGCATGTGTGACAGGGATGCTATGTTCCGCCGTAGACTCCAGCCGCTCACGCCGATCACGAAGTACGTCGAATTGGGATGCCTCACAATTTGTGCTGTGCCAGCTGACGATTTCAGGCATCAGCTGGATCTGATTGATTTCGCATTCCGGTCACTCGTTCTACCGCCCTGACGGAGTTTCAGGCACATTGGGAGATCGGAACGGTGAGGAGACATGTCCGAAGAGAGGAAACGAGAGAAGTCATGCATGATCTATGTGTATACGAAACCTGAACTAGCTCGCCCGCCTCTATTGTCGCAGTCTATTCTATGACCCCAAGCTCGCCGAACCTACTCCAAAAAGACAGTCATGCTCTACGCTTTGGTGACAGCCACCGGGACAGGGACGCCTACCAACTCCCTCCTCACGGCGACTACCGGCTTCCTCGCCTGCCCGCCGAAGAGCGTGTTGTAAGCCAGTCCCAGGTTCAAAAGCAGAACTGGGATTGTCCAGCCGTAAGTCTCCAACAGTCCCGCGCCGGTTGCGGAGGTGGAATTGTTTCCCCAGCCGTTGTTCTCCCCAATAGGCTGGCTGGAAATGAACCTCGACAAGTAATGGTCGAGACCGAGGTACTTGGCGATAGCGGGCAATGTGACGAGACCGGTTGCAAGAGCAAGGACGGACAAGATGGCAGTAGCAACGACCGCGCCAGCGATGTAAGGAGTAGCTGTGATGATGGTCCGCTCGAAGATGTGGACAAGGTTCTGCGAGCGGGGTCGATCGAGTTCGGATGTCGGGCGAGGGGGCTTGTCGCTGTATGTGGATGGCAGAGGGATCGAGGCGTCGCGAAGGATAGTCTCTGCACAAAGCTTTGATCCGGCGATAGCGATAGGCACCTAATGAGTCAGTACTTTCCAACTAGTGATGATGAGAAGCAGAGTAGAGATTGGATGAGGATAATGTAATGTCAGGATAAGACTTACCCCAGTACCAGGATGGGCAGAGGCGCCGACAAAGTACGCGCCGGAAAGCTTCGGGTGTCGCGACTGGTGTCGGAACGAGAGGACGTTAAAGAAGTCGTGCGTTATGCCGAGGATGGACCCGTGGGTAAGGTTGAACTTCTCTCGCCCTGCATGATCAGCGGCAGATCTTGCTGTGCATTTCTGAAACTCACAGGTCAGAGGGGTATTGACCTCCTCCCACAAAATCATGTCCCGCAACCCCGTGATACCCAGCCTCTCTTCCACAATGTCAATGATCTGCCTCCGTGCCCTCTCCACCAGCGCTGGCCAATCTTGGTCCTTCCCTTCGTCATCAGGGTCAGAGCCCTTCTTGCCGGGAGACAGGTGGCCGACCGGGACCAGAACGACAAGGGAGTCTTTACCTTCGGGAGCTGCAGTAGGGTCGATGCGCGAGGGGACATTGATGTAGAAAGACGGCTCGCGAGGCATGGAGCGGTCCCGGAAGATGTCGTCGAAAGAAGCTTTGTACTCCTCAGCCTGATGATTAGCCCAGCGGTGTGATAAAGGTATGCCTCGACGCACCAGGAAGATGTTGTGACCCTTCAAGTCCTCCAGCTTCCTGTCCATCGCCCAGTAGAAAGAGATCGAAGAGCATCTGAAAGTCAGCATAGTGAAGTGGAAGAAGATCTTGAAGACATACGAATGCGGCTTCTCGACAAGCTTCCTCGCCTTGCTTGGGTCGAGCAGCTCCTTCTTAGGCTTCTCGGTGTTGTTTCCCGCCGGATTAGACTCATTTCCTTCCTTGACAAAGAGGTTGTTGTATGACCAAGTGAGGTCCGAGTTGACGACGACGACGTCGGCAGACATCTTCTGGCCGTTGCCGAGGAGAACACCGGTGGCCTTATCATTGGCATCGTAAGTTACGCATTTGACAGGAGTGGAGAAGTTGAACTTGGCGCCGTGTTTCTCGGCGATGCGCTGGATGGACGCCGGGACTTGGTAGAATCCGCCTTTAGGATACCACTGCAGGGGTTAGTTTAGGATGTGCAAGCGAGCGTGAAGCAACTCACAATGCCTTCGCAAGTTTCGGACCACTGTAGAAGGCTACTGGATCAGCACGTACTCGCCTCGCGAGTGGGTGTAAGGACAAGAAGCTTACGAGTAAGTTCCAGGGGCATCAAAGGGAGAGCTTCCGAGGTACATGCTTGCAAAGCTGAAGGCCCTGCGCATTCTCTCCGTTTTGAACCACCTCGCACATCGACCGTACACAGTCGCGAAGGGATGAAGGTCGAGCACATGCTTGACGAAGTTAGGGCGGAGGATAGAGAAGATCGAGGGGAAGTTTTTGCCAAGAACTTGGTCGTAGGACACCTCGCCGTGTTTGCGAGCTTCGCTGTGATGGTCAGCTTCATTCTCTGGTCACAGACTATATGCCAACGTACGCAAGGAAGCCTTCTAGACGCTTGGCCCCACCAGGACCGTCCCACTTTTCCGCCTCCTGCTCCATCTGGGCTCGGTCGCTCGTGAGAACGACTTTTTCACCATCGTGGTAGTGGATGATGTAGTTTGGGTTGCACTGAATCAACTCGATATGATCTTCGAGCTTCTCGCCGAGATCGTTGTACAGCTGGTGGAACAGTGGCGGGAGAAGGAGTAGAGAGGGACCCTGATCAAAGCGATAGCCCTCGTGGTGGATGAGCGAGCATCGACCACCAGCGAACTGGTTCTTTTCGTAGACGGTGACGTTGTAGCCGGCGTGAGCAAGCCGGGCAGCGGTAGAGATACCGCCGACACCAGCGCCGATAACGATGGCTGTGGGCTTGCTGTTGGCCATACTGGACTGATTCGGATAAAGATGAGATGAGAAAGTGGGATAGAAACGATAGCTGCAGACGATCTAGCTTCTTGATCGCGAGATCGGCGCGATTTCCTCTCCGAACGCACGGACTTGGCGCATTCCTCGGCCTCGGGCATCAAACTACCTACCTCGGCCGAGGCGCGCCAGCCAAGCAGCGAGCATATGGATGTCTACAGCCATGATCTCTACGCGTATGTAACATAGATATCACCCGCAGACCTGCCATAGTCCCAGCGTATAGTCTGTCGCTGTAGCTTGAAAACTGAAACTTAGACAGTCAAGATGCAGCGCACAATGATACGGAGCACCGAACGGCGAAAATGCGCCATCCCCTCGCCGTCATCAGCTGGATCTATAATTAGACCTGAAACGTCATGCCTTTTGATCAACAAGCAGCTCCCCCAACTTCACAGCTCATCTACCCTTCCCAGCAACTCTTCAAGACCTATAAGAACACTCTAGGGGCTGCGCCTTGTGACACATACACATCAGAGAGACTGTGTGAATCGTGACGCGACCATCGACATGTCTGAAAGTGAGTGGTGGGCGAAAATTTGACCATACCGCGTTACATCGGCTGACATCCAGCTCTCAACCGCACCTCGTCTCCGGAGAAGATTCCGTCTTCCAGCTCTGACTCAGCAGCTAATCAGGCTCGGCGTCGACCTGCTCGCCAAGTCACACTACCGGGAAACGAATCCCATGACCCATCTCGGCGATACACAGGGGAGTCGCGCCGCTCGAGCGGCCGCAGGGGTGATAGTACAGGATCACGACGGGATGGCGAGCCAATACAGGTTATGATAAGGCGGATGACTACTGGGCTGTTGACCCCTGAGAGGAAGGTGGGCAAGGCGCCGACGTATTTGGCCAGTTTCAAGGCGGCGATACTCAGCTCCTGGATGTGAGTCCTCCACCATGAGCGAGGCTGCCAACTCTGACAACTTAGAAATGTCTTGCTTGTCTTCATACCGATTGGTAAGCGGCATGATTGGCTTTGATTCTCTAGCTGATCTATGAAGGCTGGGCACTGCACTTCGTCAAAGACGCCGGCAACACCAAAATCACGGACACTGCCGTCTTTGTGACCACTTTCATCAGCATCATGCCCCTTGGTAAGCCCGGCCTTCTACAGTTGCTGATTGTCAGCGGGACTATTGGGTTTCGCCACGGAGGAGGCTGCACTGCGCATGGGGCAGACCCTAGGAGGTCTGCTGAATGCTACTCTGGGAAATGCTGTCGAGTTGATTGTTGCCATTCTGGCTTTGATTAAGGTAAAGACATCCTACCATCATACGGAGATCTGCTGACGGCGCAGTGCGAATTAGCCGTGGTGCAGTCTTCACTTGTGGGATCAATTCTTTCGAACATCCTTCTGGTCTTGGGAATGTAAGTCGAAGATTTCATATGAGAAACGAGCATATCTAACAGAGACAGGTGCTTCTTTGCCGGCGGAGTGCGGTACTCTGAGCAGACAATCAAATCAACAGCGGCACAGCTCAACGCCTCCCTCCTCCTCATCGCCGTGATCGCCGTCCTTATCCCATCCGCCTTTCATTTCTCCATCAATACAACCGCGAACGGGAATACCCCGGTCATATCAGACGCCAAAGAAGGGGAGGATCTTCTGGCGATGAGTCACGCCGTCGCCATCCTGCTGTTGGTCCTGTACCTCGGATACCTTCTGTTCCAAATGTTCACACATGCCGTGAGTCTTTCGCCCACCTATAGGAGTATAAAATATCCCAGGAGCCAGCGGGTCGACTGAGTGGTCCAAGGTAGAGATCGGCTGTTGCTTGCGCGTCGGAATCGCTTGGCTCGGAGAAATCACGAGAATCCCTGCTGATCCGCACAGGCTCTTTACGAAGACGAAGAGTTTACCAACTCCACTCGCTATCCAGCTGCAGTCACCGGCATGCCAAGTCGCATCAGGCACTATCGCCGAAATAAGAAGGCCGACGAGGAAATGTCATCACCCACCATCGACTCCGAGGGAACGACGGCAGAAGGTCCGCAAACTGACGGGCATCCAGTCAACGATGGACCTATACAAGTGCCTCATGCTGGACCTAACGATGATGATGAAGAGGGAGAAGAGGAACCGCAGATGAACATATGGGCTACGCTCGTAAGTCCTCATTTCACTTAGAAACCGACACCGCTGATGACAATGTCAGATTGTTCTCGTCATCGTGACTGTCCTCGTTGGTGTTACTGCCGAATTCTTGGTTAGCAGTATTGACGGACTTGTCGCGTCCAATCCAGCACTCTCGGCAGAGTGGGTCGGTCTAATTCTGCTTCCAATCGTAAGTGATGAATGTTCACCTGGGCGGTACAGGGTGCTGACCCACGTAGGTCGGAAATGCTGCGGAGCACTTCACTGCTGTCTCTGTCTCCGTCAAGGATAAGCTTGATCTGTCCATCTCTGTTGCCGTGAGTTTCCCACTTTTTGATGCATGACGATACTGATAGTGTACAGGTAGGGTCGTCAATTCAGATTGCTCTCTTTGTCATTCCAGTCATCCAGCTCCTGGCCTGGACTATTGGCAAACCTATGACGTGAGTCAATATCCAACGGCATCTTGGACCAGCTGACATTCACAGTCTCCTCTTCGACCCTTACGAGTCGATCGTGCTGTTCTTATCAGTCTTGATTGTGAACCAGACCCTGGCGGATGGGCGATCCAAGTGAGTCTTTACTTGCAATGGGCATATCTACCGATACTGATAATCTTAGCTGGATGGAGGGCTTGGTGTTGATGATGCTATACCTGATTATTGCAGTTTCTTTCTGGTACTATCCCGTCAGTCAAGTCAATGGAGACCCCCCCTTGCATCGAGCTGATAGTTACAGGGAAGCAATACAGCTACACTGTTGGGATGCGGAACCGCATCGTGATATGTATCGACAGAAGTCAAGGAAGTGAAGCCGATCTAGCGCGAGATACCATATACGATGTACCATACCTGTCTGTATATTTAGCTCACAAAGCTTACATCTGACAACGCAAACCCGCTACGGTGTGGCTAAAGAGATGGCAGAGCGTAGAAGGAGGTTGGGATCCCGAGCGACATGTGCACGTGCGGTCTCTGAGACCGCACGGCGCACAGGCGAGTCCTACAGCTACGCCTCGGTGCTGACCTGGCACACCTTGGCGCACATCTTCTATCGCGTGATATACACATGCAGCTGTCTGCGCTTATCTCCACTGTGACACTGCACGGGTGCCTAGGCGGCCGGAACATGCCACATTTGTCAGTGAGCCACACTATCCCCATCAAAGAGATTATCGTTGGGACAGAAGCCCTCCACCTCGTCCCCAAAGCCGCTCCCGGGCTCAACCGACTCAACAATTGACTCGAAAGTGCGACTTCTGCCTGCGCAATCAAACTGTATTTCGTATGAGCCCCCAGCCTGTCTCGCTCCGCGACTGCATCTATCAAAGAGGAGAGTCTTGATCTGGCGAGCGCAGAATCAAGTCATCCCTGCACTCGGGGGTGACGGACAGGGAGGGCTAGCCTGGTCACTGGTGGCACCATATCAGTGCAGAAGATAACAATCTTTGAGAGTTCGATACTCAGCTGTTTGGACATGATGTCGAATTGGACGGCAACAGAGGTTCATAGGATCCAGTATGGAATCTCAAAGTTGGCCTTCAAGGGTCTTCAGCGAAGGAGTCCCCCGGCCCCATCCGCTTAATGGTGAGCTGTGTGCACCTTAGGTTCTTGAAGGGATGAACAGAAGTGGTCGGCGACAGCTACCAGATTGTGGCTCAGCACGTTGATGCATCTGGTCTTGTAGTATGGTGGCGTTTATTGACTTTAAGTCTTCCAGCGGACACAGCAGTGCAGCGCACCTCATTCGCCCGCCCATCGCTCCGATGATCCCCATCGTCGATTCGATCGAACATATCAATGAGCCGGATGTACTCGTAGTCAGAAGCGTACTGGGCGTGTCGATAACGTTTCAGCTCTTCAAATGCCATATCAGTTGCTCAGTACCTCCGCCTTGAATCGCGTAACTCCCAATCATGTCCATCAGAATGATCTAGGCAAAGTCGCATCCGCATATTTGCCTTTCAAATAATTGCAGGCAGATCTGCCAGATCATATGTCGACCGGTAGATCGGGAGCGGGGAAGTCGGTGGTGAGGTGTTCAGGCTGTACAACATCAGCAACACCATTTAGCTTTCGAAAAGCAAGGATTTTGTACTGACCCGTTGCCGGAAGTGCACACGAGCCCCTGCCTCATCAATCTCCTTCATCTCGGCGTCCGTCAGATCCCGTATGCCATCCAGAGCCGCCATCTTCTTAATCCGGTCCTCTGAGCTGGAAGACGTGATACAAACACCTCCTCGCGCCAGGATCCATAGCATGAGGACACCGGAGGCGTCCACCTCCGAGCTCGACTCCTTGCTCAGAACCGCTGCGATGCGTTCCAAGGCAGGGATGACGGGACCTCCAGTGGGATGTCGAGTAGTAGGTGCGAGAGATCCGTACGCCTGGGTAATGATGTTGTACTTCTCGTGGAGGGCGATCACCGGAGCGACGTGAAGGAGGAGATAGGGATGATATTCGATTTCTGAATATCAGTCATGTTCAAAGAGCGAAGAGAGAAGCAGACTTACGGTTCACGACCGGCTTGATTCGCGCAACCTCCATGACCACCTCCAGATCCTGTGGCCTGAAGTTACTGACACCCAACGAGCAGCCCTTCAGTGTTCCGTCCTCCACCAGATCTTCCAACCAGGACCAAAATTCGGCAAGTTGTCCGGGTGATGGGACGTGTGGGTTGTGAATGAGGAGTAAGTTGGGTATGAAGCCTAGCTGAGCGAGAGATCGGTCAACGGACGCCTTAACCTCCTCCCTTGAGTGAAGCTTAGGCGTATCTGTACATCAGCACTGCAAGCACAATTATTTGTATATCACTCACCAGGCATGTTTATCACTGCAATCTATCAGCAAAGTGCTACTGCGGCCAATTTTCTAGCTCACATTTAGTCGTCACATATACATCCTCCCGCTTCAGACCAGCATCTTTGATGGCTGGGCCAACTTGCGCTTCGGTCCTGTATATCTGCGCGCTGTCAATATGCCGCAGACCCGCGGCCAGAGCTACTGCGCCAGACTTGTGAGCCTTCTCATTTCCACCCATGTTTCTATGGAGTCAACTTCCTTCCTGTCAAGCAGCGCAACGGAGCAAAGGGACTCACCCCCAGCCAACAGCTGGCATTGTTGATCCATCATTGAGCTCGACAGTACGGGGCATCTTGCAGAGCCTGTATCGTTGGAAGTGAAATAGCAAAGAAACTGAGATGGTGACCCTTGCCTCGGTAACTTGTCGTGCCTCGGCCCGATCACGCCGTGACCATGATGGCATGCCCAGTCAGCCATGAGCGCTGAGCGTTTCTTCATCGATGTGGCGTGCGTGCTTAAAGCTTGATGCCTCCGGCATCCACTCGTCGAAAGAAAACATGGCAGCCTGGTACCCAACAGAAGATGCATAACCATAAGCGGACGGTGTTTCACAAGACCTATCTTAGTGGTCTAGTATGGCAGACCACCATCTCCACCTCCACCTCCGCCCATCTCATCCAAGTCCATGTAACTTACCCTGCCCTTCCTCGCCCTCGGATCCTCCGCACCAGGTGGAGGAGGTGGCAATGGCTCCCTCGCAACAGGGCCATTCCTCTCTCCTCCCCGCCCACCGCCGTTGTATCCTCCGGCATATCCCCCAACACGATCAGCCAATCCTCGACCCTCACTACCCATCATTCCCCTACCTCCTACTCCCGCGCCGCCCCCGTTGGCGCCATTCGCTTGCATTTGCATCATCATTGCTTGCTGCATCTGCATCATCATCAACATCATCTGTTGTTGCTGTTGCTGCGTGCTGGCGGCGCCTGAGCCTGGCATAAGGTCCGGGTTGAAGGCGAGTGAAGGGTTCATGAGCGGTGCCCCGGCGACGCCAGTGAGCTGAGGAAGTTCGTCGTCGATCGCGGCGGGCACTTGTTGGGTAGGCTGGAGATGTTGAGGGTCAAGGACGAAGTTGTTGAAAACCGCGAACTGTGAGATCAGCTAACAATCCGCTTTTCCAAGAGGCAGACGTTAGGATATGGGATGTTACTCACATCGTCCAGCTTCCCCTGGAAAGTCTCCCCATGTTTGATGAGAATGTGCTTCATGACAAACTCTGGGGCTTTAAAGAGTTTGCTGCACTCTTTGCATCGGTACTTGCTGACTTCCTCCTGTTTGATGAGAGGGGCGGTGAGCTTTTTGGTCTCCCTGCCATTATCAGCAAGATGTTTCGACGCCAAAAACCATGGACTCACTCATCGATGTCTCGTCCGCCATACTCCACAACATCCACTCCACCTAATGCAGCTCCCAACTTATGGTCCAATTGCTCTTCCCACCTTTCGTCCGAGGTTTGCCTTCCACGCCCATCTCCCCTCCCGTCATCTCGTGCTCCCCTGCCTCGTTCTCGGTCTCCAGCTCCCCCTCCTTGCTCCCGCCTATCATCGACACCCTCGCTCTCCTTCTCAGCAAGGTTGGCGCCAGACTCCTTCATTTGCTCATCGCCTGCCCCGTCACCATTAGGCATGATGTCGTTGTGCTCCTCCGGAACATCGCCAAGACCCTGATCCTTGGATGTCGGAGGCGCAGGGCTTCGCAGATGGCCGACACACGTGCGCTGAAGTTCTTCAGTGTAGGCCGATGGCGCGACGCAGTAGTAGCATGTCGAAAGACCATGACGAAGATACGATATCCAGTGGTCTAGGGAAATTTTCGCCTAGGTCATGAGCGACACATCCTGAATGGACGCTGAAGAATTACCCACCTGCTTGATGTTCTGTTCATCGCTCAAAACGTCTTCACCCGACAATCCCTCCTTCTCCAGGATTTTCTCCACCGCTTCCTGCACGGCGACTGAACCCCGCTCTTTCAGACCTTGGATCGCAGGACTCTTTTCAGCCTTAGCCTCTTTCCCCATCTGCACGTCTCCTCCCGGCTCGGTCTCCGTCTCCAGAAGCTCGTCCTCCAATTTGATAGCCAGAGACTTGGCCTTCTCGCAATCTTTCAATAAACGCTCCAGCGAGTTGGACACAGCGGGAGCGTACTTCAGACGACCGATAGTACCGGCGGTGTTGAGGCCCATGTGGAACACAAAGCCGGCGATCTGCGGTGTCAGTCAGGTTTCGTAGATCCCTCGATTCTCACCTTGGACTCATCAAGCTTCTTCACAACAGCTCCGACATCGGTACCATCGGCATACTGAGCCCATGCAACTCGGTGGAAAGCCTTCTTGACGCTCGGCTCGGTCAAAGCGAGATACTGAAACCCATCGCAGGATGCGAATAGCTAGACACAATCAGCATATATATCGCACAATGTGGGAGAGGCGGCTTACATCTTCAAGTTCTTTTCTACCGATCGTTGGAGGCACTGATTTGATGAAGATCTGATTTGGCAAAGGCGGAATCTCCAGCCTTCCAGATTCATCGGTGGTAGACTCGCCCAATCCACGGTCAAGACCTTCGGGTTCCTCGAGCTCGGAGTAACGACGAGAAGCTCCCGGTCGTTTCGTCTGATCATCTGCTACTTCTCAGCACAATGTCCCACACCAGATTGGAATTCAAAACTCACCTGACTGGTCAAACGTTACGCTATCATGCTTTCCCGCCTTCAATTCCGCTATGTATCTCAACACATTAGGCACCCGTCCCTGTCGATTGATCCGCTTCCTCTCGGCTTGTTCTTCTGGAAGATTTGAGTATCGTTCGATAAACCAGGGCGAGCTCCGATGCATCAGATACAGCGAGAATAGCTGAAAATTAGCCAACATTTGTTGGAGTCTGTCGCAGCCACTCACTTGACGGCTGGTATATTCCTTCCTGTACCTCTCGTATCTCCTCCCCATTCCGACTCTTTCCTTTCCTACGTCCAAACCCAGAGTCCCTTCCTTGTATCGCCGGAACTCTTCTTCATCCGCCTTAGCAGTACTCGGGTGATTCATTCGAAACCACTCCGCGAATTGTTTGAAGGTGAGCTGGTGTGCGAGAGAAGCTGGATCTGGCAGAGTGATAGCGCCAAGAGAGTAAGGATGGTGTGAACGTTCAGGGGAGAATTGTCGAGTTCGGTGCGACGGGAAAGAGGGTGATGGTGAACGGCGACGCTTAGGTCGATCTGCAGATCAGTGAGTGAAACTTCTTCCCCGCTGTTTTCCGACTGAGCTTACCTATTTCTTCTTCCCAGTGCGGAGGTGGCCTCCTCCCTCGATCATCTCCCCGAGCAGTCCTATCCTCTCGGAATTCTCTGCTCCCTGCAGTAGCTCCACCTACCAAGTCTCTCTCGCGAACAGGTATGGGTTCTCTGTGCCTTACTGGCTCCACCGTCGGCGGGATGTACGTGTCCGCGCCGTTGTGGGCGAGCAGATCGGCGTCATGCCTTTTGGGAAGGGGGCCGAAGTTGGCTCGGCTGAACCTATCTCTTTCCTCCTCGCGGCGCGGAGGCGGGGGTGGAGAGTGCTCCCGGTGAGGTACTGACATGTTTTCTGATGGCGTCAGCTGCTTTCGGGTTGATCGATGCTCAGACTCACGAAATCTCAAGTCTGATCTGAAAGAAAGGAGCAATCTGAATTGCTTTTTGTCCTCAGCCTTAGCCTGTTTGCGTCAGACATGGTAGGGATTGTGTAGCGGACGTCGGGTAGTTTCGGTGCGTTGAGTAGATCGATGGGGCGAGTAGAACAGCAAGTAGAAGAAGACAGTAAGCGAAACATTTCCGACAGTGTGAGAGAGATTGACGTTTGTATATACCTTGTGAGTTTTACCTTTATGCAACCTGTGAATAGCAAGCTTCACAGGTTAGAAGAAGAGAGAGAAGAGATGTGGCTTGATGTAGTTAGCCGGAATGAGGAGGCCACATCACGAATTGCCGAATGTGGCAATTTGTCAGTGGCGGTCGGTCGGCGCACAGACCGCCGCAGAAGTTAGAACATCCATCCCGCCCAAGTATAGTGCATGCACGCATTATCCCCCAAGCACTTCAATGTAATCCTCATGATATGCTGACAACATCTGTTCAAGCAGCGACTATAGCTCTACCTCGACTTCTTCGACACAAGTGAGGGCAGCGGAACAACTTTCGGGCCCCTCGGCGCATCTCCGGCGGCACATGCTGGTCCCGCGGGGACTGGCGGTAGGTTGACAAAGGAGCATGAACAAAGGTGTGCGGGTAGAGGAGTATCCGTATAAGATGGTGAAGGTGGACATGATGGCACCCGCTGTCCGCCCTCCCTCGCAGTCCAGGAACCCTCCCCGAAGCGCAATGCTCACTACCGTCCAACAAGCAACCTCCGCCCTTTTCTACATCAAGCACCATCTCTCAACCCATCCCTCCACCGCATGCCTATTCGAGAAATCCAAAGAAACCTCTCCCTTCCTCACCAACCTCGATGCCAACTTCGTTACCATCTATGGCATCTTCACCGAGCTTTACGGCTCCCGGCACGATTGCCTCAATCAGCTGATCGGTCTCATCGTGGACTGCGCGGAATCATGGCTCGCCAGACCTGCACCCATGCTCAAGCTGGACATCGAGCGAGCAGCCGACTCGGAATGGTTCTTGTCCAACAAGATGGTCGGAGGGGTATGCTACGTTGACCTATACGCCGTCGACCTCCCAGGCTTGCTGAAGAAGATCCCCTACTTCAAAAGCCTGGGTCTTACCTATCTCCACCTCATGCCTCTCTTCCGCCGTCCGCACCCACTGAACGACGGGGGTTATGCTGTGTCCTCGTACCGCGATATCGAGCCGAGATTGGGGACATTCGACAACTTGAGAGAGGTCGCTCAGGCGTTGCGAGAGAGCGGGATCAGCCTGGTGGTGGACTTTGTCTTCAACCATACGAGTAGCGACCACGAGTGGGCTCAGAAGGCCGTCAGAGGAGAGGATGATTATGAGGGGTTCTATTGGATCTTCCCGGACAGGAACATGCCGAATGCTTTTGAGAGGACAACGTAAGTCCTGCTCGAATCTAGCTGATATCTCAGGCGTGAAATCTTCCCGGATGATCACTCTGGATCATTTATTCAGCTGCAGGATGGTCGATGGATATGGTCTACCTTTTATCACGTAAGTCTGCGTTCCTTCTAGCCCGCTGACTTCGCAGTTCCAATGGGATTTGAACTACTCCAACCCCGCTGTGTTCCGTGCCATGGCCAAAGAGCTGATGTTCCTTTCGAATGCTGGTGTGGAGATCATGCGGATGGATGCGGTGGCTTTCATGTGAGTCTCAAAGCAACTGCCAAACATATCATAGCTGATTTTCAGTTGGAAAGAACTCGGCACAACCTGTGAATCCCTTCCCCCGGCCCACGCTCTCCTCCGTGGCTTCAACGCCGTCACTCGCCTCGCCGCTCCCTCCCTTCTCTTCAAATCCGAGGCTATCGTCCACCCTGATCAGGTCGTCGCGTACATTGACCCGATGGAGTGTCAGCTTTCGTACAATCCCTTGCAGATGGCTTTGATCTGGGAAGGGCTGGCGACGCGGGATGCGAGTCTATTGGCACAGGCACTTGAAAGGCGGCATAATCTGAAGCATGGATGCGGATGGGTGAACTACATGCGGAGTCACGACGATATCGGATGTGTGTCTATGTCTGCCCACCTGTAGATGGAGCTGATACATCAGGGACATTCGCAGATGAGGACGCCCTCGAGCTCGGAAAGGAAGGCTACAATCACCGACGATTCCTCAACGCCTTCTTTGTCAATCGTCACGCCGGATCCTTCGCACGCGGTGTCCCATTCCAGGACAATCCCCGAACAGGCGACTGCCGAATCTCCGGAACAACTGCGTCTCTGGCCGGCCTCGAGACTGGCGAAGCGGGCGCTATCGACCGAATCCTCCTCGGTCACTCCATCATCATGTCCACCGGCGGCATCCCACTCATCTACCTCGGTGACGAAGTAGGGCAGCTGAACGACTACTCGTACATGCAAGATCCCGCTCGCTGGGATGATTCACGGTGGGCGAACAGACCACCATATCCGGAATCTCGATATGCGGAGCGAGAGGACACGAACACGGTTGCGGGCCAGCTCTTCGCTGGGATGCAGAAGCTTATAAAGCTGCGGAAGGAGACAGATGCGTTCAAGGGCGGCAGGCTGGTGGGGTTCAGGACGCACAACGAGCGGGTATT
The DNA here is from genome assembly GCA_001600655.1 of Dioszegia aurantiaca. Classification (NCBI taxonomy): domain Eukaryota; kingdom Fungi; phylum Basidiomycota; class Tremellomycetes; order Tremellales; family Bulleribasidiaceae; genus Dioszegia; species Dioszegia aurantiaca. The sequence goes on from BCKN01000007.1 coordinate 20,430, forward strand.
GGGCTATCAGAGGATAGGCGAGGGCGCGACGGTGGTGTGCCTCGTCAACTTTGACGATGTGCCGCAGTGGGTGGGAAGGGAGGTGTTCCAGTTTAGGCACGCGAGGGATCTGGTGGACGACAAGGAGATCGATCTATCCCAGGGCTTCCACCTGAGGTCGCATCAGTATGTCTGGTTGGTGAGACAATGATGCATCGATTGAAGAAGGAAAGGAACCACGTTGCTATCAGAAATTGGCCTAAAGTGTACCCAGCTAATTCCCCTTCGAGACAACATTCCCCAGAGCTGCCCATACCCAGCCTCTGTACAGACTCGCGAACCCCTCCTCATCCACCATCTTCCGCTCACAGTCCATCAACCCCGTATACGGGATGTTGATCGGCCTGAGTGTCGCAACATCTTCATCCGCCCCAAAACGCTCCAAGACCAACGGCAGCAATCTCTGTGCCTCCTCCGAATCATTACCAACATTCTGCTGTACCGACAATCGGATCCCGACCACGTAGAGGGGAGTCAACCATACGGATGAGGCGAGTAGCCATAGAGCACACAAGGCCCAGTGCCACCAGGTCGCTACCGCCCACTGGCCCCGGGGGTCGAGAAGCATGAGGCGGACAGTCTGCGGGACGAGGGTGAAGGATATGCAGGTGAGAAGTGTGGTGGAGAGGAGTCCGGGATTGGCGTATAGAGTGTATGGGCGGGAGAACTCGCGAGGAGATAGGATGATTCTGAGGGCTTGGATAGGGCTGTCGGGGAGGCGGTATGGCGTGACGATGCATCTGGATGATAAGCTAGTGATCATGTCATCGTCCAAAGTCGCATCAACGTGCCTGTTTATGATCACACTCAGCGGTAAGGTTACGACGGTGAGCAATAACGTAGCTACGGGCACGATTGACCTGCACGATTAGCCACCGAATTGCTACATTGCGCTGTAAACCACTCACACAAAGTCCATCCACACAGGCGAGACATGGGGCTTCGGAGCTTTGGTCGATGTTGCATAGATAGCGTATCCGAATGCACAATCTAGCGAGATAGTGATGATTGCAAAGGTGGGATAAGCACCTGACACATGTCAGTCGTGCTCGTATAGAGGATTCTGCCAGCTCTGAACCTGATCTCACCCTTGTATAGCCCTGCCCATCCTTCAAGTCGTTTGGTACGGGCCATGATGCCGAAGAAAGAAGAGGGCTTTGGTTCGGTTCTGCGAGTATCAGCCAATTGATTATCAGGATATTTTGACTGCGCGTCGGGACATCCAGTGCTGACCGTCTCGCAATTGTCATGCTTTTCACTCTTCGTCCATATCGACTTACTGCTTCTCCGTTCCTTCCAAATCGTCCACCAAAAGCTTATACTCCGCTCTAAGCCGGACCATAGCCCCGCAGATGGGCATCATAATGCCTGTAGCAACTGCCGCCAGGGCGATTAGAGACACGCTCGCGACGAGCCCGCTAGCGAGATCGAAGACCATGGTGGGGTCGTTCGACGTGAGGAATGGGGGGGGGGGGAGAGGCTTGTAATTGCAGTCGCTAAGACGATGACTTGATGTTGTTGAAGTGGTGTTGACGCGTGAGAGATCGGAATCAAGTTAGTGAAGGCACTCGATATCAGTCAGCTTAAAGAAAACAGCCTTCAGGCGGTCGGAGATTAATGAGCATATCGCGTCCTCGCACAAACCCTAGTCAATTAATCCCCCGATGCACCTGTGACCCAAAGTCAGCTAAAAAGAGCTCTCAAGCTGGCATGAGTGCAAATCGCGCTCCAGCTCAAGATTGCACGCATAGCCTGAGTGCGAAGCCTCATCAACTGAGGTGAAGCAGAGCTGGTTCGTGGTGACGGGCGAGCTTCTAAAGAGGTAAGGAATCGCTGGCGCACCGGAGCTTTCCGTTCATGCAAGGTTTTACTCTCAGGCACGGGGAAGGTTTCCGTCGGGAAGAGGCACCACGTTTCATCTCGTTTCAAGCTGACAGTGATCAACCTTCAGCTTGGTCGACCGATAATAGAGTGGCATCTACTATATCATCGCGCCTATTACGACTTCACTATATGCGTGTATCAGATAACCCGAAACCCAGAAGTCCAACCAAAGCACAAACCCTTCCAGCTAACCCTATGGGCGCACGCCCGTCCTAACCCCGAGCCCTCAGTACATCTGCCTCTTCCTCATTTCGACCGGCAGAAAGACCATAGCTAGGGCTGCTAGCCAAATACCGCCTGCGCCAAGCCACAAGATCCCAGATGAGTTGGTGGAGAGGTAGTACTGCCCAGCGAATGGTGCGACGATACCGGCCAATCGACCGAGGCATGAGAGCATACCTGATGCACTTCCCCTGTAGGCTGTGTCGAAGAGCTCGGGGGCCGAGGCGTAGAGGACTGCGTTGAAGTACTGCGGAATCAGCGGATTCACTAATCACCGTAACTCAAATCCACTCACGGTCTGCATGAGATATTCCATCGCATTCAGCCCCACATAACCCACGGTCGTCTTGACCTGAGTGTACATTGCCATCGACAACCCCTGCATCGCCGCTGAGAACACCAAAGACCACTTCCTACCGAAGAGGGGTAGCGAGACCGATAGCAAAGCGAGAGCTGCACCGAGGATACCGGGTAGAGCGATGTAGATGTACTGGCGATATGTCTCGAGTACCGTGCCTCTTCCAGTGGATACGTTGTTCTGGAGGAGGACGATGGGTAGGAAAGCACCCGCGAGGTTGAAAGACCAGTAATCGCCCATGTATGTGATGGCGAAGAGTATGAAGATGAAGAGTTGGAGTCGGTTGGTGAAGAGGGCTTTAAGATGAGTGACGGATGATAGGGCGCGCCGAGTGACCTGCTTGGCATGTGCCGCGGCGGATATCTCCTCCTCGACAGGGTCGACCTCGCCTAGCGTAGTGCCCGACAGGGTAGTTTCGGCCTGCTCAAGCTCGCGGAAGTGCTGGACCGTGAGGGTAGGAGGTGGTTGTTTATTGTAGACTGCAATTTTGTGCAAGACGTCGATAGCATCCTGCTCGCGACCGCGACTGAGTAGGAATTTGGGCGATTCGTGGAATGTAAAGACGAAGTACCGAAGGAAGAAGATGAGGAGGGTGATGAGGGAGATGATGATGATGTTGTAGCGCCAGCCCATGTTGTCTTCGACCCGGCAGCAGGAGACACCATCTGCGACGGTATTACATCCTGGGAGACCGGCAGTGCAGCGATACTTGGCCGTCGTGCCCAGGGCGACGGCGCAGGCGAAGATGACGCCGATGGGTTGCCACATGGAGAGTAGCGAAACCAAATTGCGGCGGTTCTGGGGGAGGAATTCGAGGGCAATCAGGGCGTCGATGGGAATGTTACCGCCGAGGCCGATAGATGCGAACTGAAATGAGCAAGGCTTCGGTAGAGGCGACAGCGCAGAATCAGAGAACTTACCAGATAGATGGCACAGATAGCTTCATAGTTGTACTTGGGAGCCGCCTGAGGATCAGCTAGGCTCTCCGGATCAATCCTCCATGATACCACTGGAAGCTCACCATGAGGATTCCAACCACAGAAGTGATGAGACAGGTAATATTGAACGCCCACTTTCTAAATCCATCAGCTCAATCCGCAGATCGTAAGGTAGTCTACACACCTGCCAATGATATCGACGATGATCCCAAAGCCCAGAGCACCAGTACTGCCTTATCAGCTTGTCTCAGTTACTCAAGTGGCGGGACACTCACGCAAGACCAACATTGGCTAGGGTGAAGAGCAGACCGGTCCTACCGTTTGGGATACCCATCTCTTGACTGATACATAAGCAAAGATATCATCACCGGGAACCCAGGATATCCTGACTCACTAGATCGCTGTCGAAGCCAGCCCAATGGTTCTTGCCCAAGCGAGATCGAGAAAGTAGCCGAATCCTGTCAAGAACCAGATACAAATCTGGTACCTTCCCATGCCCATCTTGTCGATCTCACTATTTCGAATCAGCAGAGGATCGTGAAAATTTCAAACATCTGCACTCACGCATTGATGAGAGCTGCCTTCTTTTCGAACAAATTCAGACGGTGTCCGACAGTCCCCTTGAGGATTGTAGCGACGTTGACCTCGGTGTCTTGAGATGTGTCGTTGGCGTACACACCTCCATTTGACTCGTCTGCCAGAGCAAGGGATTTCGGCTCCTCTGTGGGCGAGTCCTTGCGAAGGGCGGTTGCCATTGTGGAGGGAGATAAGGCTACGAAGGCGGACGAGTGAGGAAAGTGAGTGAGAGTACTCAGTGAGGCCCGAGGAATGAGGAGGCAAGATCAGATATACAGCTGTCTCGAGATGTAGTTGATAGCTGAAGAAAGAGGAATGTGAAAGAGGGGCGTCCAGTCTTCACGGCCCACCTGGTCTCACCTTCTTCCCTGGACCCAGCTGGCGATACGAGGCGTGCCGCGGTGGCTGCCGCCCCAAATCCCAAAGCCGATCCGCCATTCTTACCACATTGCCATCCGGCTTCCACTGGCTTCCATGTCCCGCCTCAAGCTGATTGGAGACGCCCTGAGATGCTATCGATAAGGTCAGCGGGAATGAAGTATGACGCCTGTCATTCAGGCCCAGGCACCATCGGCGATTCCAGTCAAAGCAGTTTCCGATGGAAGACTACTGTGGACAACATCAAGATCGGGGGAATGGATCGAGCATGAATGTAATATCAGGTGAGCGTATCCAACGCTGAGCAGTGAGTACTGACAAGTGAGACGTCGAGGAATGCAAGATGACTAAGTGGATGATGTGCTATGTACATACGACATATCTGAAAGGAGCCCGACACACAGACTGTAGCCAAAGGACCCCTCGGCCTGCAGGGGATGAAGATTTGCAGACTTGGATATGGATCGATACATCTAATAAGGTACTGATACAATCTGACAACAGCATGCCTACTACTGCATAGCCAGCGATACAAGCTCGTCTCTTCGCGAAAGATGGTCGCGTCCGAATACGATCCAGCGCCAAGCGGCGAGTCATCGCTGGGAGTGGATCTGCCTGTCCCGCACCGACCTATCGCTACCCACCTAGTCGTACGGCCAAATCTCGTCAACCTTCTTATGCCTCCCTCTGAGCCTGTGGAAGCATCAATGGCAGGCTCATACTCCGCCTCGAGCGATTATGATCTAGTCCCTCTGACTTACCCTAATCCCACCGATCCAACCGTCATCACCCTCGGCATCAACTCAACGACCCTCCCTGTTTCATCTGGGTCCACGCCAACTACTCGCAAGCCCATACGTCGACCTCCAGTGGGAACTGAGGGCGTCTTAAGCAGTACAGACCCCTTCGCAATGACCCGTGCACATCTCGCCGCGTACCGTGTCATTCAACTTCGGCGGCCCAGTCCTCCGGTGCAGACTCGCGCTCAGGACGGCACAAAGAGGCGGAGACTCTGTGTGGCAGAAGCAGCCTGGTGGTACTGGGCCGAGAAGGGCGGGCGGTGGAATGGTGGAAAGGGCGGGAAGAAGGCCAAGAAGGATAAGGCGAGGGAACAGGGCGGTGAAGTGGGGATTGATCCAGAGGTGGAAGATGGTGGATGGGGACTGAACGGGAGAGCCTGCAATGCCTATAGCTATGACGAGAATGGTGATCGTGAGTCACTCTACGAGCGGCTGCATCGGACCGAAGGCTGATATGTAGCCTACCGACCTACCATGTCGATGTTGGAAATACTCCGTCTGGTCCTTGCAGCATCTATGGACAAGATGTTGAGCCTACCGGATGTGAGTCAAGCTTATTCCGCTCCCATTCGGACCTACCAAGCCACTGACACTTCCAGATTTACAGGGCTGTCGAGGCGCGGTGGCCGTACTACAAGACATGCTCAGACACCTGGAAAGTAGGTCGGATTACAAGACCTGCAAATCGCGATCCCGATCCGCAGCTATTATCAAGCTGACCATATTCAGGGTTCCATACGCAATAATCTGTCAGTACACGAGTGCTTCCAACAGGTTGCCAGGGAGGATGAGCAGGGGCGCCCTCTGAAGGGATGGTGGAAAGTTGAAGCAGACGTAAGTTGCAATTCCTCTGGGCCAGGTATCAATTCATCCTGCGCTTATCTCCTCAGATCACTACGTCCCTCTACCCACGGAGCAAGGAAAAAGATCGATCACGCAAACTCCCATCTTCCCAACCTCTCCTATCTACCGACACGTCTTCCCACAACCATCTTCTTCTAGGCAGCACGACCACCTCCCAACCGTCTACCTCTGTCCCTTCGCCCCGCAAACGTCGCCGGACTGACGAGGCATCCAATCCTCCAGTCCAACGAGACCCCTCGGGACGGCGATATAAATATCAACTCGTCAACCTACCCGGTAAAACGCTCGACTTCCCGCTACCGGGTATTGCACCTCATCCAGCGGGAGTCGTCCCGCCGGGATATCCGAACCCGCTTCCTCCGGGATGGAAGTATGGTTGGGGAGATCCCACTTTGGTTGATCTTGGCCGGAGATACGGAGGGGAACAACGAGAGATGTTCGCGGGTGTATCAGCAGGGGAGAAGGAGGATTGGAGGGGCCAAGCTTTCGACATTAGGGAGGAGGAGGTACCTCAGGATGGACCTGCAGGCGAGCGGCAGTTCGACCAACCATCTTTCGGTCGGTCGTCAGGGTCTCAGCTGCCATCGCGCTCGACAGAAGGATTCAACTCGGCCTTCGCACCCCTCGCCGAATTTTCCGACTTCCTCAATCAGCCATTTCCCACCCCTTTAAATCGCTCAATCTCATACACATCATCGAGCTCGAGTACCGCCACATCCACCACACGCTTCTCTACATGGCCCCTCACCAAGCCGCCCCTCCACCTTCCATTTCTGAACCTTCTTAACTCTCACCCGCTCCCGTCGACCTCATCGTCTTCTCTACCTTTCCCGGACTCTGGCTCGACACCCATCTCGGCTCGGCTGACCTCGCGGGCTCCAGATTTTGTTCCTCTCGAAGCTCGCGGCAAGTGGCGGTCGAGGATCAGGGATATGGAGCCTTTCCCAGGATCAGGGGAATGGGTGGACGTGAAGCGGCCCTTCAGTCGGAGCTGGAATGGGTTACCCTTGGACTGTGAGGTGCGGGGAGGTGGTGATTTGCTACCGAGCATAGACGCAATACTGGGACCTGGGGTCTTGACCAAGGATCCGAGATTGGCAGTTATGCGTACTAGAGGGTCAGAGAGAGCGGCAAAAGGCTAGTATGATGTGGTGGACATAACGTCGTTGTGCAGTAACATCTACTCAGTTCATGAATTCATAAGGCCCATGAGGCTAGGGCTTAATCTTGTTGACGGCTCAAAACACGCAATCACATACTAAAGCGATGAGATGACAATTGATCCATTCCGCTGCTATGTGATGTTAAAAAAACAGTATGAACAACGAACTCCCCGCCGTGATATATACAAGCAGCAGAGGAAGAAATAGATCAAGCTTAAAAGATGAGGAGGTGCTAAAGCTACATGTGGTAGATGGTTTAGATGGGAAATTGAGTGATACACAAGTGATAGTAAAGAGTGGAAAGACATTGACGGGGTGGGAGGACTACACTTTTGGAGAGAGCGAGGGTCCACCTCCGCAGGAACCGAGGGTATTTGACACGGGCCACTACCGGTTGACCATCATGGGCAATCTACCCTACGACGCAACTGAAACCATCAGCTCAGCCATTTTGATGATCATCAAGAGCCAGTGGCCAGACTCACCCGCTAGAAAACCACCAGCTTCCCCTGAGACTCTCCACCCAGTGCACAATGAGCTTAAGTCTCAAACGCGGACTCCGAATGGGCAACAAGCGCGCCTTCTCATTCTCGTCTATTGGCATGACGAGCGCCATCCAGTAGCTGAACTCCGCAGGATCGGTGGGCATGGTACCGTACGTGCTGTTGAGACGCTGGAGGAGCCATGGCGCAGAGCCAGATCGGAGTTGATCAATGAAGGAATGACAGACTGCCATAAGTTCAGCGGTGGATGTGGGAGGAGGGACTTTGGGGTCTGCAGGTGTATGAGGTAGCGAGGGTGAGGGCAAGGCGATGGGATGAGTGGCGGTGAGCATTTGAGGAGGCGCGCTGGTAGGTGGAGGTATTTGAGGCGAAAGGAGGGTGTGGAATGCCGATGGGTTCATTGCGCCCGGGAAGGTCGGCCCGCCAGAGGGAGTGGGCGGTGAAGTCCGGGCATATGATGCAGCCAGGGCAGCAGCATCGCGTACTGCTTCCGCCTCGAGAGCAGCCTCTTCCTCTGGTGAGATATCGTCAATACTGAAAAGTAAGCATGTCGTCCATAGTAGCCATGAGACAATAGACTCACCGTTCGATCCGACCGACGGTATACCCATCAAGACCGCCCTTCTCCAACAACCTGAACCTCTGCGTTCCAATAGTTTCCACCATACTCCGTCCATCAGGCAACATCTGCACACTCTGAATCTCCAGCATCGTCCCGTATTCTCCAACCCCATCGCTCCCTCGATTAGGCATAAGCATTCCGAATCTCGGTGAGTCGCTCTCGATACAGCGCCGAATCATCAGGCGATAGCGAGGCTCGAAGACGTGTAAGATTGTAGGCATGCCTGGGAAGGCGAGGGTGCAGACGAAGATTGGCGTGTCGAGGCGAGCATCACGTTCGTCCCGTTCGATGGATTCTTGGCGGTCAGAGTACTCGGTTGAGAAGGCGGTTTTGACTGTGCAGAGTCAGCTGGTAATCATGTTATTTCAATAATGACGAATATTTTACTGATGGTTAAGAGTACTCGATTCACAGCATGGTCCGTAAAGTACGCATGGCTTGGCAAGTCCTGTCGACATACTGGGCATCGCTGCGAATGATCCAAACTCCTACTCAGACATTTGCCACAGAACGACTATATGATCAGCCACCCCTCTAGACGATACCGACCCAAACTCACATGTTGACAAGGCGTAGTGACAGGCTGATACAAGAGCAAAGCGCAAACATCACACTCTAGAATACCCATCAATTCCTTCTCGAAGCTCAGTTCCGGCCGACCTGGCTCGCCTTGGGTATTTTTACGCCGCTTCGAGATTTTCCGGCCCAAGGAGCCAGAACTGCCCGTTTCTGTGTTGCCCGACATTTCCGATGTGGTTCTCTGGTCGGTCTGCGCGGGAGTCGGTTTCGGCCGATGGGAATGTGAAGTTGAGGATGGAGGGGTAGGAGGGAGATCGTCGAGGTGGGCCGAGCTGAGGTCCATTGATATACCCGTACTGAGCGTTCCGTGCATTTCGCTGGTACCAGCGCCTGATGATTCATCGTATAAGTGAGCACGCCGACTATCGGAACCCACGACCGGTTGCAGACCTTCTCCTTCCAGGTCTGGAGACTGCTCCAATTTGACACCTCGATCATGTACCGCCGCCGCGACATGTTCCGCCTCATTGTGCACATGGCCCATTCCAGGCACTGCAGTCGAGGCCCTGCGGGAGAACTGACCCAAGCCCAATTCGCGCATGACGAGAAACATGACTTTGTCCACCGCGGTGTCAAGCAATTGGGAGCCGGTATCGTTGATGGGAGCTTCGGAGGAGTAAGCGGGTGGCGGATGGTGTACTGCTGAAGGTGAGGGTGGGGGTAGAGGGGGTGGATAATACATTACACCAGAAGCGAGGGATACCGGTGTGGGAGTTGATGGGACGTGAGCGTGTGAGACAGAAGGAGGCGCCATGAATGCCGTGACGGGGCTCGAGGGCTCGTGGCTCAGACCGCTGGGCATAGCGTATGGTGAGTACCGCTTGCAGGTAGGGATGGGGCACATGATGCCTGCCCAGAGGGACAGCCGCTGGTGTTGCTGTTGCTGTTGCAGGAGGTGCTGATCGTGTGGCTGGAGGGTGATGAAATTGGCGGGGAGTGGCGCGGGCGACGGGATGGAGAGGTGTTCTGATGAGAGTGTGTGGCCGCAGGGTAAAGTGAGGGGGTGGTGGAGCAGTTGCTCGGTGCCGGGAGGACAGAGCGTACTGGGGCATCAGTGAAAGTACTTCTCTCAGAGGCAATGTGATATGAAGAGACATACCAAGTGAGCAGCTTCTTGAGCCTGCCCAACAGACCCGCTCGCCACACCTTCTTCCGTTCGCTCTCCCTCGCCGCATCCGGATCGCTGACCGGCTCTCCACTCCCACTTCTGCTCCCACTCCCGCTCTCTCCACTTCCACCTGCACTCCCACTGCGAGCGGAATCGCCTCCGTCATCCTCACCACCTCCACCACCGGGTTGTGTGGCTGTCTCGCTTGGTTCCCCACTTGGTGCTCTCCTCGACGCTGTATCTTCTGCGCCTTCTATCCCGTCCATAGCTTCTGCTCCTTCCCTTTCGTCACCACCGACCACTCCGACCTCTAAACCACTCCCCAGTGATCTTCCCCGCCCGTCCTCTACGTGACTAGACTCGCGCCGCTCTGGCCCCGGCGGATTGATCAGCGCCATCTGCGTCCTGAGTACTCTCATTCCCGACGAATGATTTGGCGGTGGGACAAGATCCGATATCCGAGGTGGATCCTCATACCGAGAGGAAGGTGGTGGCGAGCGAGATCCGTCTCTTGATGAAGATGACACCGAAAGAGACGATCGGATGTTAGGTTTGCTATCTTTGGGTGGGGAAGATCGGGGTCGATGACGTAGGGTCGGCCGTGACGAACCTGGGGTGTGAGATGTCCGGGAAGGTAGATGAGTGTTGAGCTTGGGTAAAGATGTAGGGAGATCAGGTCGGAATTGATACTCCTGATGTCTAGGATCGGGTGTGCGTTTCCGATCGACCCGTTCGGTGGTATGACCGTTGCTGGTGCTCCGATCTGGCAATGCTGACCCAAATGCTGGAGTGGCAGAAGCACGCCTCGATCCAGACGCAGAAGGGCCGCTTGCGCTCTCACCGCTGAGAAGAATCGCACCACCCGATCCTCGTCGTCTTCTGCCAATAGTCCTCAACCCCGATCCTGAGCTTGACCCTTCGCCCATCGCCTCTGTACCCTCGTCATCCGATAACCACCTATTCCCACCTGCGCCGCCTCGATGCCTATCGGCGATATGGCGCGGGACTCGAGTAGTCGGTACCCAGTGCCGGTGCTGAGTTGGAATAGAAGGGGAGGGAGGTGCAGTAGTAGGATTCGTGGACGACGATCCCCGCCTAGAATTCGAATCGGGATGAGTCATGAATGTTGATGAGGAATTGGTGGAGGATGAAGTCGCTGTGGTGGATCGGGAGGTGGTAGAAGAGGATTTCCGGCGAAGAACAGGTGCGATCGGGTTGGGATATGTATTTGAATGATGTTCGATAGATGGACCTGAAAATTGATCATGATCCCTTCGCCGATCGGGACTATGTTGACTATATGAAGATGGCGGATCGAAACCAGCTGATGGGATAGTCATTTCGCCTGAAAAGAGAGGGGAGTGTGAATGTATTCGATGTATAGGACGTGAAGGTGGAGAGAAGGAAATACCCCCCTGTCGATGATCGGGAAGCATGATATGTCGATAGATCGGCTTGCCGAGGTCCGTGTTTCAGAAAGTATAAGTGAGACTTGGCTGGTCCAGGCGTCCTGCGATCCGAGCGAGCCAGCAAAAGGATCGTTCCCTGATTCGGAGCTCCCGATGTCGACGAACAATGATGATGTACCGATCTACAGTGCGATATACACACCTCGGAGAAAGCCTTGTGGCTATGGATGGACCCGGGGCGCCACGCCTCGTCGATTGACTCCGAAGGTCAAAGCTGGTGCTCGGGCGGTCCGCTTTAGCTTTAGTCCACTGCGAAAGTCAGTCTACGATACCCGATCTGTTAATAGGTACCTCTGCCAGCTGTGTGTATGTATTGTATGTGCAAAGAAGGCAGGTATGGACGACGATCGCAGGACGTTAAAGTGCAGCGATTTGCGATTTGCCCCTGGCTCTGACACGCCTTTTACGTCACTCGGACTTCGCCCTCACTCATCCGGATTGGGACTATGCTATGCTATAGTAGTAGAGTAGGTATGTACAGTGCTGGAGTGTCTACAGCGCCACATTAGCAGGACAGATCAGCGGTATTGCAATCCGAATCACACTCTGTGGCATCTATCTCACAGCTTGGACTGGCAAACCTTAATAACCGCTTTACCCCCGCGCGCGCTCGCTCACACCACACCGCCTTTCACTTCACTGCAACCTCCCTCTGCAACCATGTCATACCTCGGCCGTCCATCAGCAGGTGATTCGCCATTCGCTATAGGTCAGAAGGCATTCTTCGACACTACAAACCCCCAGGCGCCATCTCAGCGCAACCCCACACCCCGTCAGCAACAAGGCGGTTTGATGTCCACGCCTCAGCCGTACGGAGGGGGTGATGTGAGTGGTGAGGCGAGGCGGAGGTACGAGGAGCGGTACAACAAGAAGAAACAGGAAGAGGCAGCAGCGGCTGCTGGAGGGAGTGGAGGTGGTCAGCAGCAGCAGCAGCAGCAGCAGCATCATCAGCCACAACCTCCCGCTCAGATGCAGCATCAACAATCTTACGGTCCTTTGCCTCCGGGTGCATACCCTCACTCCCCTCAACCACAATCCAACCCATCCCAGCAGCCTCACTACCCTCAGCAACAGCAGCAGCAGCCCCATCCTCAGGCTCCACCATCATGGTCGGGCTACTCGTCCAACTCCCCTCAGCCACCCCAACAATCATTCAACCCTTCCCCACACCAATCGCACGGTTCGCTTCAGCCCCAACAGCACCAGCCGAGCAGGAGTAGCTTCGATCAGCAACGGGCGCACAGTCCGTACGACCGAGGAAACGCGATGCAGTCGCCTCCACTCCAGCAGGGACAGCAGAGGTGGTCTCAGGGATCGGGACAGCAGGCGCCGCCGGGACAAGGAGGGGGTCCGCAATGGAGTCAGAAAGCTGCTCCGCCACCTCCTCAGGATTTCAGGGGGAGGCCTGGATCAGCGCAGAGCCATAATACTGGTCAGGGGCAGGCGCAGCAGATGGGACAGGGGTCGAGTAGTCAGGGGCATTCTCAAGTCGCGTCGGTCGTTCCGTCAGACCAGGGTGATGAAGAGTTGCGCATGATGTGAGTGTATTGTGCTTGTGCAGTGAGCTAACCTCCAGGTTTGAGCAATTCGACTCATCTCGCTCTGGTCAGCTGAACTCGTACGACCTCCAGAGGCTCCTAGCGAAAGACAGTCTGATGGAGGATCCGCGAGAGGACGCAGTCAAGATGTTGATGAGTGAGTTGAAACTCAAGCTTGTCATAAAGCAGTATCGCCGACAAACATCTAGTGCAATAACGCTGACTCTTCAGACATCTTCGATACCGACCGCAGTGGGAGTATCAATTTTATGGAGTTCGAGGGGTTGTACCGCTACATTCAGGCAAGCCGCGACTTCTTAACTCATCTCTCCCCGCTGATCGTCAGGACTGGCACGGCATTTTTCAACGCTTCGACAGGGACGCCTCAGGCCTCATCGATCGAAAAGAGCTGCATCAAGCTCTGCTGGGTTTCGGCTTCTCCCTCCCGTCCGAAATGGTCCGTAAGCTCGAAAAGCGATTCGCACCGCCGCCAAAATTGTTACCTGGGGGTCAAGTCGTTCCGAGGAAGGGAATCAGCTTCGATCGGTTCTTGATGGCCTGTGTGACTGTCAAGCATTATACCGAGGGGTTCAGGCGGTGAGCTATGCGGAGAAGCTTGATGCGGTCTCTCTAGCTGACGTCAATTAGAATGGACCCGAATAATACGGGTAAGATTATGGTGGACTACAATTCATTCGTGAGTCTTATCCTGGGGTGATCTCCACTTGCAGTCCTTGGCTCTGGCTGACTAGTGTACAGATGGAGATGGTCTTGGACGCTCCCTAGATGATCTTCTCGCTGTCGGGGAGGGAGAGGCGCAAAAATCTTGCCTGGATCGAGCGGGTCTCTGCTAGGTGCTGATGGTCAGTCCTTGCTGCCGTCGGAGCGAGGTGTGAAGGGGCGCATATGCACATAAGTAGTAAAGGGAAAGCCCAGGTGCAGCTGCATGCAAGGTGCTACATAATACATATGCCCCAGCGGCTGACGTAATACGGATGTCAGGGTCCAGAAGCTAAACGCGGATCGGCACTTGCCCTTGTTTTGTTTTGTTTGTTTACTCTTCACATCTCTGTCGATCGATCACTCACTCACACCATCACATCCATCTAGATAGATATACATCACATCTATCGGCCTAAACGCCTCTGCACGCTCGTTTGACCACTCTCTCACCCCCTTCGACGCGTCTCAAAGGGATCCTTTGTTACTCGACCCCGTTTCACCTTAAGGTACACACCCGCGAGTCTAGATCCTGTACGTGTCAACAGCTCTTGCACGTCGATATCGTCGCTCATACAGCAGTAGAGTCACTTGAAGCCAACTACTCCAGCGGTTTCAGGAGTTTTTACACTTTCGCACTCAGTTTTCCACCCGAGTTAGGTATACCTAGGCTATACTTGGCCCCAGCATCGTGAGTCTAGATGTGCCTTTCGCTGTGGCCATTGTCCGGATAAGAGCCGTACAGGAGAATCAAATGAAAGGAGTTATCGCTTACCCGAGGGGGTGTCGGATCTCTCGCGCGAGTGGTAGTCCTTGGTCTGCGGACCCCTTTCTTGGAGACGGGGCATATGGGAGGGGCTTTGGTGATGCCTTACTAGTCTGCTGGCGGCGCGAGGAATGCCGAGTAGGATTGCATTGCTCTTCGCTCTCTTTTCTGCTTGAGCTATTTCTTCCATCTACCTGCCTGGCTCGCGACATAGACAAACCTAAGAGACCTCGCTGACGCTTCTTCTTTCCCTTCTTGCCGCCTCTTCCTTTCCGATGTCCGTCTTTGATCCACCTCCACCCGGCTTAGAATCAGTTCGACCGAGTCATAAACCCGACCCCGAACCATCAATATCCTCCAGTATGGCAGCTGTCCCCACAACCCCGCCTGTGATTGCGCCCACAACGGCCGCACCGACTAGTCGAGCGACCACCGCTCCTGTCGTTCCGACCACCAGCGCGCCTGTACCAACCAGTAAGTCTGATTTTCACATTTGTGATATGGGCAGTAGTCGCTGATGATCCTTAGCGGCCGCACCTACAACTACAGCCGCAGCAACAACAGTCCCTCCAGTATCGAGCGCAGTAACCACCACTGTCCCCCCCGTCGTCTCGTCATCCCTCGTCGTTAGCTCTTCTGTCGTATCGTCAGCAGCCTCAATATCATCTGCAGCAGCAACGACATCATCCGCCGCACCAACAACTTCTTCCCCGTCATCGGCAGCCTCAACCACTGCCAGCCCAACAACATCGACGATATTCCAAACGGTTTCACGCCCCAGTCTCGTCACTAACGTATCGGCAAGCTCGCGATCTAGCGCAGCGGCGGCGTCAGCTACTTCAGAGGGTAAAGGCGGAGTGGGCGGAAGTGGTCTGTCCATCGGAGCTGTAAGTTCCGTTTCGCTTTGTTGATTGGGAGTATTTACTAAAGTCTCAGTTGGTAGGCATCATCATTGGCGGTATCGCCGCTATCGCCCTTATCGCCTTCTTGGTCACCCACTCTATGCGCAAAAAGGCGCGCTCAAGGCGGACAGCCAACAGAAGTAGCATGTTTGAGCCTTGGCCGGCGCCAGCGCCGGTCGCGCTTGAGGATGAGCCATACGAGAAGAGTCGGGTAAGTGATTGTAGTCCATGCTATATTACACCTGCTAATATCACAGTTTGATGCGCCATCTCAATCCTACCCAATGCAAAATCAGTCTTATGACCCATACACCAACGCGCAGCAACAAGCATACCACAACGAATCGCAGCCCCTTGCAGGGTATCCCGCAGCGGGCCAACCAGGTTATCCGGGCGGACCAGGACCGGACCCATCATACAACTACGCGCCGGAGTACGGTGTCGGTGGCGATTATCCTCCTCAGGGATACCCTCCCGCGCACAGTGGTGCCGAGTATGCGGCGGGTGGCGGGTATGGCGGTGCAGGTGTCGGCGCGGGAATGGCGGCGGCTGCTGTTGGCGTTGGGGCCGGCGCGACATCACACGATGGTCACCCTATGATCAACCCCGTGACTGGTCTAGCGGACGGAATGATGGTCAGGGTTAAAGTTGGATTTGTGAGGACATTGGAGGATGAGCTGGGTACGTAATCATCTCTTTTGAGTTATTTGCCCAAAGCTGACTCTATTAGCCATCACGCCCGACCAACAACTCTATCTGCACAATCAATACGACGACGGCTGGTCCCTCTGCGAAGACCAAAATCAAAACCGCGGAGTCGTGCCCGTCTCTTGCCTCGTAGCATGGACAGAGCAGCCGAGCGGGGATCACCTCGCACCAGGATCAGGAATGCCACGATCAAATACCGCGGAGAGTCTTACGGGCGGGACGAGACGGTCGAGTTTGTACAATGCGCAGGCGCAGGGGGCGCAGAGGATGAGTCAGCATGGGGCGTATTAGGTATGAGGGAGGGAGCAGGTAAGGAGTTGGGAGTGGTAAGGGGCTCATGGTGAGGGGGTTAGGAGATGGGAGGATGGATGCCCGATCTAGGAGAATATGTAGGACATAGGAAGCGTTGGTTAAGGACTTTGCAACGAGACGCGGAAGGATTATTACGCCCATGTGTACCTGAGCTCTAGCAGCTGTTCAGTGGTTGCGTGGGCCGTCGCCTCGTCAGCTGTCAAACGCAGGAGGCAACATTGATGTCAATAGCACAAACTTAGACGGGTACTACTAGTCTTCCGCGAAATACCTTCTACTATCTCCCCCAACTACACTGTACGCCTAACTAAGCCTGCGCAACGACATTCCAAGGCCCAGCATCACTGACACTGCACCCTCCAGCACAATGGCAGCTCCCACCCAGGTCCGCGGGGAGATGAGCAGGGTCGATATACGTCTGCAACTCCGTCTTGAAGCCGCGGCCGAGGATGTGGATCTTGCGCACGGTCGCTTCGTCTAGCCAGGGCTTGACGAGGGACCAGACGGTCGAGAAGAGGTAAGGGGCGTTCACTATGAACATGTGACCCATGGTTTCGGGCTATAGAGTTAGCTGAGCACGTATAGCGAAAGCGAAGAGGTTGTAAGGAGGAAAAGTTATTTGGGCTACATACATCTAACAAGAGTTAGCTTCACCGCATCAGTCGTACCAAAGTCTTGGCTTACAATGGTTCTGTCCGATCGAGGAAGCTGCGGATACGTAGTCTTTGACTGAAAATGTCAGCGAGTGCTTAGAGCGATTGCATAGCTTCCAAAGGCCCGGATGCGCTGCCCAGCCGCTCCAGCAAAACCCTCAAACTCTGCAACCAGCATATTTCAAGCACTCCAAAATCCCTCTCACCCTTCCCCTGAATTCCCAGTTCGAGTCTCAAACTCTGACTTCCCGATTCACGTATCAAACGCAAACTCACCCTTGTAGAAAGTGGAAATCCCCGCATTGTGCAGATCCAAAATGGTGCAACTGGTCTCTACCAAATGCCCACTGGTCTTACTGCACGCTGGCAGCCTATCCCTGAAGAAGCGCTCGTACTGGTCTACGAGATGTTTGAGTTGACGCTCTTGCGTCGTCAACGCGTAGAGCTTGTTGTAGTCGAGTTTGCCCAGTTGTTCAATGTAAATTGGGCGGCCTTCTTTGTCGGTTTTGTGGTAGAATTGGGGATAATACTTGTCGACTTGGGGTCCTTCGTGATAATCGTACCCATTCCTACTCATAAGCTATACCCAGCATATCACTGAGATGAGAACTTACGCAGCAATATCATCAGCTCCGAACTCTTTCCTCCACTTTTCATTATCGGCCCACATCAACTTCGCCTTGGGCACGTCGAACTTCCTTGCCCGGAGGAACCGAAGGAGCGTCTGGTCGTCGAATCGATCATATCTGATACGAGCGGTGAGTTCGGCGTGATCGGCAGGGATAAGGCCCTCGGCGAGGAGCTCTTCTCTAAACTGAGCTAGGACGGCGGTCTGAGTCTCGTCCCTGTTCAATCAGCTGGGTGATAAAGGAGGGACGCGTGTGTGGGCGCGTGAACAGGGATAAACTTGGGTGGTAAGAAACGTACAGGTGCCCAGGATGACCGGAGAGGGGGTCTTTGGCAGGAGTCTGGGGATCATCAGCGCGTGTTTACTTGTGACAGGCTGTAAACATGGCGCAGGCGAAGCAACGTACCGCCATCGTTTTAGAGTTTGCTCTTTTGGGGTAGGACAATTGGGCGGGAAGTTTCTGCTGCAGCGGAAGGGGGCGAGTGAGTAGCCTGTCGAAGCTACAACAGATATAGATGGACTATATAGATGGGATGTATTGTATTGTATTGTATTGTATTGTATAGTATGGCAGGGATGTCTGGGCCAAAACATCGATGACGCTTATTTGCTCCCGCCCAAAGCTCAAAGTGGCGCCATCCAAGGCGGCGGCCGTGGCTACCATTCAGCCACACTCCGCTCTGCGGGTCTTTGGCGTGGGCAAGGTCGTATCAGTGATTGATGAAGACAATCGCGGTCGGTTGTATATTACTGGAAGACATCCGGATGCATTGACTTGGCTGTTCCTGGTCATAGTCCGATCGCAAGGGAGAGATCGCGACAGTACTCTTAAGCTTTGACGGCTGAACATCGGCCCGAAAGTGCAATGGCGATCGCGATTCACTTTGATACAACTACATCAAACCTCAAGGTATGATAGGACAGGCGTCGGATGTGAACATTTATTGCCGGTATCTCTCTCTAGTCCATGAGGAGCAAATGCTGATACTGCATTATGCATTATATGGTGATATATATCGACTTCAGTCGGGTGGCAAATCACGTTCAGTCGGGTGGCAAATCACGCCCGATATTCGACTGCGGCCGTAAGAGCGCGTTTCTACCTCCTGTACCTTCTTGTGCAGCTATAATCCATCGGTCTGTACACTTCATTCGCTCATAGCGCGCATGATCAGTAGTACGATCGCCGGAAGCTGTGCCTGCATACTGTTCTTTTCACCTTCATCATCCTGGACTCACCTGGATCTGACGCGTTCGATACACGAACTCCTTTGCAGTGCGTCTCCTCTGCACCCTGGCTGGCGTTTTGCCTTGCTATTTGACCTACCTTTTACTTTCACGGCCAGGCGCGGCCAGGATCGTAGTCGGCCGATCAGCAACGGGGTATTCATCCTATTTTCTGCCTTGTAATTCCAACATATACACATTGATCCGCAAGTATTATAGTACATACGCAGCTCCCTCACATCAATTTCGCCGGATCCTCGACAGACATCAGCAACAATCCGAGCCACATCTACTACGCGCCCTACGCCGGCTACATTCACAATGACTTCCCCAATCAAACTGCAGCGGCGAATGATCCGTCTCAAACAAAATGCAGCCAACCAGATGTTGCGGAGGGGTTGATGCTCCCATCGACTCCCGCAGATTCCGGCGCAGAAGATGCCTTCATGTACTCTGCCTTCTTGGACTCGGAGCCCAGCTTTAATCCAGCTGCTGCAGGATACAGCCTGTCCATGGAAGGCATACTGTCCACCGACCGTGAGTGAGGCTTGCATGCAACGCACCCTTAAAGGCATTTATGCGGGCCCGGTCACCCCATGCATATGGCGCGGCAAGCATGATGATCCGTTTGTGCTGACCTTCAGTGCACGTGGCTGCCAATCAGCTTCTTCCGAGCTGATTTGATCCGGGCGCTTGTGAGTAGGAGCTGCAGCGGTGGTATCTGCGCAAAGCATCGCCAACTGACAGTTTTAGAGGACGATCCCATCACAGCCGCCACCACGACGTCACAGTTGCTATCGGTTGCAGATGTCAATCCAAGGGGGGCATACGTCGACAGTGAAGCGCCGCAATGTCCCGCAGGTCCGGCTCCCGCAAGTCATGGGAGCAGCAAGATTTCCCGTTTGAACGCACTCAAAGCAGAAAAAGAGGATTTGCTTTGTGGCCTGGAAGCTGCGAGCAGATCCGAACAGCGATACGCAAGGGTGTTGCGCGAGGAAAATACCCGCATTGATGCTACCGTTGGCAACGTGAGAGAGCTGAAGGCACTGTGGACCCGCGTGCTCGCTGCAGAGACCAAGTGGCATCAGACGGCAGAGGGAGAACGCGGCACCACGACATTTGTCATCAGGTCGAACACCAAGAAGAAGTCCTGGCTTGATGCTGCGATTGTCTGCGAAGATTACCCAGGGGGCACAATGATGCCTGTTTTATGGACTGCTGAACTTTCCAGCGGTAATCGAGATCACAGGCGCACTCTCCGCGCTAAACGCAATAGGGAAGCCGGAGAAACGCAGGATTAGGAAGGCGGGTCGCGAAAGGGGGCCGGCGATGTAGATGAAGGGGATATTCCAGCCTGACCTTGATCAAGTTGATGCCCATATTGTGTTGATAGAAGCAGCGCGGGCGCCGGGCAGCGCTATGCGAGTGATGGGCAGAAACGGCTTCTGGGTCAGATACACGTTATTTAAACATGTGGGTCACCTACTGCGTCTGGGATCTGCTTTCGATTAGACCACCTGCTGGCCCTGGTGACGGAAACGAGCGGGTGGCGAATCAATTACTTCTAGTAATTAATGCCAGCCGTTCCGCCCGAGATCCAAAGACTCCCTGCGGCTGTTGCTGGGCGAACTTATAACATCATGGTTATCAGATGCGCAAGCCCCAGTCCTGAAATGCGTAGACATGCTCAATTGAACTGTTGTTGTGTGGCAACAGCACTTGCACCACCTGGAAGCGTCCGTTGATGGCTTGCATTACGTTACGTCAGCTCGCTTAGTCAGCACAAGGCCGGTTACTTGGCTGCTTGCTTCAACCGGTCCATACAATCCATGCTTCTCGCTCTCACATCTCATCTCATACATACCTCAATCTCATCCTAATCACCACGCTCCATAGAAGCACAAACAACCTGTCTCTCTCGAAACTAGTAGGATTTCTGCCCCTAACAATCCGTCGGATCCCTTCCCCTCTCCCTCGTTTGCCCAACATGACCGCCAGCAATCAACAACTCGACTTCAAGGATCTGGTCACCGTTGTCACTGGAGCTGGTAGTGGTATCGGTAGAACGTGAGCCAGATGATCCGGTCACATGTTATGAAATCTGGGCGAAGCTGACTCAATCAGGTATTCGCGCTTCTTCGCTGAACGCGGTGCAAAGGTTGTCGTCAATGATGTCTCAGCGGAGGCAGCCCAAAAAGTCGTCGACGAGATCAACAAGGGTGAGCTGCTTGCCTCGTTACACTTAATCATCCAACTGACAATGCAGCCGGGGGTAAAGCTGCTGTTGCTGCCGGATCCGTTGCGGAAGGCCAGAAGATTATCGATCAAGCCGTCAAAGCTTTCGGAACGGTGCACGTTCTCATCAACAATGCAGGGATTCTGCGTAAGCCTACGTCTTCTCTCAGCGAACGAGCGTACGTGACGATAGCTGATGGATTAGGCGATAAATCGTTCAAGAACATGTCTGACCAGGATTTCGACCTCGTCACGCTTGTCCACCTCAAGGGAGCCTACAGCTGTACCAAAGCCTGCTGGCCTATCTTCAGGAAGCAACAGGTGAGTCTTGGCGGAGAACACGCGCTCTGTTGATAAAGAGAAGACGTTGGATATCGCTGACACCGTAGTTCGGGCGTGTTATCAACACTGCCTCAGCTGCTGGCCTGTACGGCAACATGGGCCAGGCAAACTATTCTGCGGCTAAGAGTGAGTTTACCGATCCTTTATACTAATAAGTGGATCAAGCTGACCTGCGTCAGTGGGCCTAGTCGGCCTGACCCGTACCCTAGCTCGCGAGGGGGCCAAGCACAATGTCAAGGTCAACGTGATTGTGCCTGTGAGTACCGGATTGAAAGGCCGAGTGCACAAGCAGAGTCTTATATAGCAGATCGCCGCGTCGGCCATGACTGAGACCATCATGCCCCCAGACATGCTCAAGGGGCTCAAGCCAGAGTTCATTGCTCCACTTGTGGGCGTCTTGACTGCCAGAAATGTATGTTCCGCGCGTTATCTCATATCCGCGTCCAGTCACTGACTGTCTAGGGTCCCGATGTCAACGGGCGTATCTTCGAGCTAGGCGCCGGATTCGTGTCTGAGGTCAGATATGAGCGATCCAAAGGTCAGTCAACGTTTGCCTTACTCAGCTTCGACCAAGCTGACTTGACAAGGAGCCGTATGGAAGATTGACGATTCCTTCACCCCCTCGGCAGTTGCTGCAAAGTGGGAACAAGTAGCCAGTTTTGAGAATGCCGAGCATCCCGTCAACTCGGAGGATGTCGATATGCAGGTGAGTCTTCGTCACCCAAATCTAATTCATTGGCTAATCCCACAGGGCCTGTTGAGAAAGTCTATGGCTAGCGAGCCATCCAAGCAGGGCTCACCCGCCGTCGGGTTCAAGGGCCAAGTCGTCATCATCACCGGTGCCGGAGCTGGTCTGGGCAGGATCTACGCTCTGATGTTTGCCAAGCTCGGGGCGAATGTAGTCATCAACGATGTCAGCAAAGAGGGCGCAGAGTCAGTTGTTGCCGAGTGCAAGAAACGTAAGTTAAGGCCTGCGAATGAGGTGTAGTTAGGAGTCCCCAGATATTGGCCTCGACCTGCTCGCTGTCACTTTGCCCGCCGCCGAACAAAGTGACAGCGACGTTGCTCGGAGCACCTAGGGTCAATCGGAGCCTCAGCTGACCATCTGCAGTCGGCGTCAAGGCAGTCTCTGCCGTCTGTTCCGCTGAGGACGGAGACGCAATCGTCAAGGCCGCTCTGGATGCCTTCGGGACCGTGCACGTCCTCGTGGCCAACGCAGGTCTATTGAGGGACAAGACAATAATGGGTATGACGGACGAAATGTGGGATTTAGTTATCGCGGTCCATCTTCGTGGGACATACAAGGTAGGTACTAGCTCCTTGGCGCCCCTACTTGTAGTTGACCTTTCCAGTGCGCCAAAGCTGTGTGGCCCATCTTTCAGAAGCAGAAGTACGGTAGAATCATCACTACTGCTTCGCCGAACGGAATCTGTAAGCTGTCTATCGCGCTCGAATGCACTTTATAAGCTGACTCGCGCAGATGGAACTGCCGGACAGGCCAACTATTCCACAGCCAAGGCGGCCATCATGGGATTGACCCGAACCCTCGCTATTGAGGGGGCCAAGGCCAACATCAACGTCAATTGCATAGCTCCACGAGCCGGTACAGCAATGACCGCAACCGTGTGGCCAGCGTACGTCGAACTACCCTCGACGTGGTGTGTGAGACTGACCTGTGTTAGGGAAATGCTAGAAGCTATGAAGCCTGATTATGTCGCGCCGTTTGTAGGCTACCTTGCTTCTGATCAGTGCCAGGACACTGGGACTGTGCATGAGGTCTTCGGCGGGTACGCCGCCAAGATCAGGTGGCAGAGGACATACGGGTGAGTTGTGATCTCCACGTCGTGTGTCTGGAGCAAGCTGAATTGGTAGGGCTGTCTTCCCCAACGATAGGGAACTCAAGCCTGAGGCAATCATCTCGCGCTGGAAGGAGATCACTACCTTCGGTTAGTCTACCTACTTTCTACTCCAACGGAGAGCGCTGACTTTCAGATGAACGCGCTACACACCCATCCTCAGGCCATGAAGCCCTCGAGCAGATAATCGGTAACATGAGCAACGTCAGCTCTGGCGGTGGCGACTCAGGCAGCAGCGACAGCTTTGAAGACGCCGAAGACACGCCCGAGATCAAAGAAGCCAAGAAGAACATGCCCCAACCCACAGAAGACTACGTCTACACTGAGCGGGACGTTCTGCTGTACAACTTGGGTATTGGTGCCAAGGCGGATGAGTTGAAGTGGACATATGAGAATGCCGATGGGTTCCAGGTATGTCTTTGGCTTCAACACAAAGCTAACTTCCAGGCTCTCCCTACATTTGGTGTAATCCCTCAATTCGGCTCATCCTCCGGTCTCTCATTCGACTCCATCGTCCCCAACTTCAACCCTGCCAAGCTGCTCCACGGTGAACAATACCTTCAACTCAAGAAACCTATTCCGACTTCAGGCACTTTGACCAATGAAGTCAAGCTTCGCGAGGTGTTGGACAAGGGCAAGACGGCAATGGTTACGGTCCAGGTGGTGACCAAGGAGAAGAGCAGCGGGGATGTGGTTTGTGTGAATGAGAGTACTGTTGTCTTGAGGGGTAGCGGAGGATTTGGCGGGAAGAAAAACGGAGCTGGTATGTCTGCACACCTCGGTCCTCCACGTTCAGCTAAGCGCTGCTGACTCCTGCAGACCGAGGCAACGCCACAGCCCTCAACGAAGCTCCTAAGCGCAAGCCCGATGCTGTCGTGGAGGAGAAGACAACCCTCGAGCAGGCTGCGATCTACCGCTTGTCCGGAGACTACAATCCACTGCACCTCGACCCCGAGTTTGCCAGCATCGGTGGATTCCCAAAGCCCAGTATGTCCACTTTCAGAGGCTGCAGAGGCCTCGTACCCCGTATCCGGATGCTGACCCTTCCAGTTCTACACGGTCTCTGCTCCATGGGTATCGCGGGCAAACACGTCCTAAAGACATTCGGACCATACTCAGACATCAAAGTCCGCTTTGCGGGTATCGTTATCCCTGGCGAAACTCTCGTCACTGAGATGTGGAAAGAGGGAGACAAGGTCATCTTCTGTAAGTTAGGCTCTCTGTCACTAGGACAGACAATGAGCTGACCAATGTAGCTGTCAAAGTTAAGGAGAGGAACGCCCCTGCCTTGAGCAACGCAGCTGTGACTTTGGTCGGTGGCGGTCAGGTCAAGGCCAAGCTCTAAGCAGGAAGTTGAGGTTCCGAGATTCGGTATTCTGCGATGTGGATGCTGGGCTCGATTGTAGTCGGGAGCGCGTGAGGTATGAAAGTTTCTTGTATTGTATGAAGATTACCATGTTCGGCCAGTGATCGTATGGAGGCTAAGCTGCAAATTAGTAGAGTCGGACATGACTCTGCATCTATACAGCCTGGAGCCAAAATCTAACAACTGGGTCTGTACCATCTAAGTATGAAGATTATCTATTTGGTCAATGATCATGTGCGGGCCAAGCTGCAAGGCAGAGTAGTCGAGCACGAGTCTGCATCTATAAAGCCTGGAGCCGAAATCTAACAACAAGGTCTATACCATCTAACTTACCATCTACTAAATGCCCAATCCAATCTGCACAAGCCTTACCACGCCTCCCGATCACCGGGCAGCGACAGGGACCACGGTTGTCTCGGAGTAATCCTTCGAGTCCCCAATCTCCATATCCGCCTCGTTGTCCTTGGTGAACTCGCCAGGTGTG
This sequence comes from Dioszegia aurantiaca, assembly GCA_001600655.1. Taxonomy (NCBI): domain Eukaryota; kingdom Fungi; phylum Basidiomycota; class Tremellomycetes; order Tremellales; family Bulleribasidiaceae; genus Dioszegia; species Dioszegia aurantiaca. Next base: position 45,670 of record BCKN01000007.1, read on the forward strand.
ATGTCGTCGGCGAACTTGTATGACTTGAAGGCGCGGGTAGCGACACGCTCGTTGTAGAGGGCGTCGAGTTGCTCCAAGCTGAAGCCCTTGGTCTCGGGGACGAAGAAGAAGACCCAAATGACGGTGATGACGGAGAAGGCACCCCAGATAAAGCCCTGTATATGTTAGCGACTGACCCAGGTGGGAAGTCGAGATAACTTACGATCTTACTGCCCAAGCCTCCGTAACCCACATCCTGGATGTAAGGAGACACCGAAGTGATGAGGAGAGAGACGCCAAAGCCGAAGAAGGTGGCGATAGCGAGAACTTTCTCACGGTTCTTGGTGGGAGCAGCTTCCGTGGTGATGATCCAGACGAGAGGTGACTGGGCGCCGAAGCTGGCGTACCAGAGGAAGATGAGAGCAATAGAGGCTTTCTGGGTGCTCTCGGAGGGGGTGGCAATGGCAGTGGTGAGGACGGCGACGATCAAAAGGCAAGCGGCACAGAAACCCGCCGATGAGATCATGAGAGCTCGACGACCGGAAAGATCCGCAATGAAACCACCGGCAATGATGGCAACTGAGATGTTAGCCTTGTATCGTCGCTGAAGCTGGAGCAACATACCATAGTACAAGCAGTACAGACCCATGATGACTGGGAAGACATCGGTGACGCCGGTACCGATCAAGAAGGATACGATGTAAGAGTTCATGTAAGATGAACCCTGGGCCTGCTGGAGGGACTGGATACCGACAGCGATGAGGGTTCGGCGGAGGTCGGGACCGTGGGTGAGGTCCTTCCATGACGAGGACTGGGCAAGAATCTGCTCCTGCTCGTACGAAAGGCGGATCTTCTCGCAGTACTCGGTAGCGTTGGCAGCTTCGGATCCGAGTAGCTTGTGAGCGGCAACTTCAGCTTCCGCCTGGCGACTGAAGCGTCAGCGCATACCAGATTAAACGATGTGACGACTTACCCGTTCAAGACCAACCATCGAGGACTCTCAGGGACAAGGGGAGTGACGAGGATCATGAGGCCAGGAGCGATGAGCTGGATACCCATGGGGATGAGGTAGGAAGACTTGGAGTCCATGGTCGAGGTGGCAAAGACACAGCCGGAGGCAATGAGGACACCGATGATCTGTACGTTCTGGTACAGACTGATACCGAGACCACGGGCGGAGGCGGGCGAAGTCTCGGAGAGGTAGACGGGGACGATGTTGACGACCATACCCATAGCGATGGACGCAATGACTTTACCGACGACGAATTGTGCGAAGCGAGCTGGTGAGCCGATACCGCTAGTGACTTCAATGACCACGCCGACGATGGAGATGACGGCGGTGACCATGAGTGCGAGTCGACGACCAAGCATGTTGTTGACATAGGCAGCGATAGCACATCCGACCACTGACTTGTTAGCATTTTCCCTTTGTGCTTGTAATCTGACTTACTGATACCAGCTGACTGCACTGAACTTCCAGCAGACACCTGCGATGTGGTGAGGTTGCAAGTCTCCACGCCGAGCGCGCTGGTGGTGCATGATCCGTAGTCGCGGAGAAAGCGAGGAGATCCGAGGATAGTACCCCACCATCCGTTGTCAAACCCCTAGAGAGTGTAAGCTGAGCACTGTAGCACGTCAGAGGTAGTAACCTACAAATAGTAGAGCTCCGATGGAAGCCAGGGTCATGCAACCCAAACTCTGAGGAGTAAGGCCGGAGAAGACGTTGGGCATCTTGAATGAGAGGTCGGCGGTACTGTAGTTGCAAAGCTGGCGGGGTGTGAGTGCGTCTGACCGAGCTCTCGAGGACTCTTATAAGACGCAGACATCTCGAGTCCCTCTCACAAGATCAGCGGCTATACACACCGGCAGATCGGGCTGATAAGGATGATCTGCCGCATGTCCGGCCTGCGTTACCGCCAATTAGATCGTTCGCGATGCGCAGGAGTTCATCGATCTGGGGCACCCGTCAGCAAGCTGGCTATTGTTGACACGAGCAAGAGCAAAGACAGACTCCCGGATAAATCTCACAAGGTATAACACCGGTATCGGCTATCGGAGTCGGGTTGAGCACTTCGGAGCCGCTCTATGATCCCCCTTTAGTCCTTGCCCGAGGGATACTTCGGCTCGCACACGGCATCTACTGCCTCGCGGCAGCTGAGGGCGTGATCGAAGGCGGCATTTGTAAGGTCCGTCTCCGATAGCTGGTAGATTGTAGAGGATTGTATCGATGGTGAAGGGAGTTTGCGGAGGAGGGAGCCGAAAGTTACCGTCTAGGGGTTGCAACACGTCGCGGAAGCGGGATCTTGCGCCGACAAATTGCCGACAGCCTGACAAAGCCTTTCTCTCTTTCCGAGTCCTCTATAAGCTCACGAAGAGCATGGCAGTGATGTTTACCACCTCACTACAAGCTCAGAATCCGCCATGTCCTCCACTACTACGACTAAGACTGAAACTGCACCTAAAAGCGGGACACTTCGACTCCGTCCCGACGCGGAATGGCAGGAGCAGCTGAATCGCGAAGGCGAGTTCATCGAAACCCGGCTCTGGCACAGGGACGACGCTCGAGCTGACAGTGGCAGGATGGACGGTCATCAGAGGTGTCATCCCCAAGGACCGGGCGCTATCCTACATCGACCAATCTTACGCCTTTCTCGAATCATTCGGCCTCGGCTTTGACCGCAATGATCGCTCGACATGGACGGCAGAGCAGATGCCGCACTTCTACAAGGGTGGACTCTTTGTCAACTACGGCTCTGGCCACGAGCAGTTCATCTGGGACATCAAGTTAGTGGGCTTGGCGATCAAAACCTGTTTTAGAGCTAACGATTTGTTAGGCAAGATCCTGCTCTCGTCAGCAAATTCCAGGAGCTTTGGGGTACAGAGGCACTCTTGGCCTCCTTTGGTAAGATATTGGGTGCTCGTCTCATGACGACAGCGCTGAAAGTCATAGATGGCTTCAACTTATCACTCCCCTTCCCCGGTCGTCCAGTCGAGGACTTCAAGCCTTGGCCCCATGTGGATCAAAGTCCCCTTTTGAAGGGTCTGCATTGCGTACAGGGTATTATGAACCTGACACCAAATGGGCCTGACGATGGTGGACTGATGGTAAGCTAGTGTCCGGCTCAATCACTTTGAAGCAATGCTGATGGACAGGTCCTCAAAGGCTCTTCCGCTCTCTACACCCAGTTGTTCGAGGCCTTCGAGGACCGAAAGCCAGAAGGCGGCTGGAACAAGCACGACCGACACGATCACTCGCCTGAGCAGATCCAATGGCTGATGGACCACGGCTGCGAGTACCACAAAGTCACTGCGGAGCCGGGAGATCTCCTACTCTGGGACAGTGTGAGTATCCCAAATTTCTAGGCGTAGCCATGGACTGACGCCACAGCGGACTGTGCATTACGGCGCCACACCTTCGTCTGACAACCCACGATTCGCAAGCTGTAAGTCTTACTTTGCCGTCATCGCTGACGCCTAGATGTCTGCTACAAGCCCGCCTCACTCGCCACACCCGAGGTTCTCGCCAAGCGGAAGGAGGCATGGGACACCAAGACGGAAACCACACACGACCCCATCACCTTCAATATGAACGCTCGCCGTCCTCCAGACGGCCATCCTACTGTTGACCACATCAAGGTCACCCAATTGCAGGAGCCTAAGCTCACGGAGCTTGGCAAGCGGCTGGCGGGGGTTGTTGCTTGGTAGATTGTACACTGTTGACTGATGCATGGCGTTTCAGGATGACCTCTGCGTTCCACCATAGCCTTCCCCTCATGGTATATCTTCCGACAAGGCCTGCAAATTGTTTGAATTGCTTGTCCAGATACAGGTTTCTGCGGGAATGAGTGGAACTATACATGATGATACAACTATAGTGTCAGCATTGATTTTCAGTGCAGCCTACCTCCAACTCACTTGCTCAAACCCATCTACTACGCCTGTGATACCGACCGTGTACACTGGCTGCGATCAGCGTGCAGCCAGGTCCATGCGGACCAAGGGTCTCCTCCTGAAGTGCGATTTGGCTCTGAACTTTCGACGGCATTCCGCCTCCAGGCCCATGCAGCCGCGATCGACCTTGGGATCATCCCGACCGCCGCCGCAGCAAACGCTCGATCGTCAAGAGCTCGGTGTGCAGCGATGCTTAAGCTGGGCCGGGCTGAGCGAGCGGTCCGGATCGCGGCTTCCAAGATTTCCTCGCTCGTGATATTACGTTCGTCGCCATGGCAGGGTCCCAAGACGGTATTGGTAAAAGGAGGGAGTGATAGGTGGGAGTCAGCTCGTATTGTCAGAGGACGTTTGGATCTATCACTTTTAGCAGGATCCGACATGGGCGTGATATGGAATACGAACTCACCTTGAGTGCCGTGTCATTCCCGATTCGCAGCAAATTGCTCTTGTCGCAGCTGTCGAGCATCCATGCCGACCAGTAAATTAGGCTCCACTGCAGGAAGTAATCGAGGTAGCTGGTCACAATCAGCACGAGGCCATACCATACCGCCCGTATGCTGCCGATCGAGAACTCACCAAAGGCCCATCAACGCTTTTTCCCTTCACTGGTGTCGGCCGCTCCTCTGCGCGACAATGCGACACACCTCGTCTATCCTCCTCTAGCATGACGTCCTCCTCGACCGGAGGTAAATCCGAACAATCAAATACGCCTCCACAGCAGTCCTCATCAAAGCCTTCGACTACCGCAGCCGGGTTCGATTGAGCGAATCCGGACTCAGCTGCTTGAGGCGGGAGGGAGCAGTCCAACATGCCTGAGCAGCAGGATGATGAGTTTGCAGCTTGTAGCAAAGGTTCCGGATCGCTATGCTGGCGAGCATCACGACGATATTCGTTCGAGGATAGCGGCGGCGGGAGGGGGGGCGCGAATATCCGTTGAGCGTTGTGAGGTTGTTGCGGATGCAATGAGTGATGATCGGACGCCGGAGAGTTCGCTATCGGTGTAGCTGACAATAGCGAGGAAGGTACCGTTGTAGACCGACCGGGAATGACATCTCCCTCCATTTGATTGACCGCATCCAGCGCCTTAAGCAGGTGCTGCCTGATCTCCACCATGGACCGTTCCCTGTGATCGCACCCTCCATTTCCGCCCGAGCGAGCGTGACGAAGAGCCTCTCTCAGCGCCTCGTTCTCTGCTCGTAGTTGAGATACCTCTTCTTCCAGCAGCTCCTGATTGATCAGCAACCTAAAGAAACGTCCTTGGGTTGGAGATCGCTCACAATCCGAGCAGCTTTCCTCGCTCTGTAGTCTCTTTGCTGAGCTAGTGCTCTAGACGGCTGAATAGTCTTGTCGATCGAGCGGCCTCTTGTCATCTCAGGCGCAATAATAATGAAAGCATTAAAGAGTGTTGCCGAAGCGCAAGTATGTAGGGCGATAGCAGGGGCAAGGTGCATGCGCAAGGAGAAGGCATTACGGTATCACATCTGGTCCACCCAGCACCTTGCTTTGTCCATTTATACACTCATGCGACATAGCGCCACCTAAGGTAGATATCCTAACGCTTGGAAAGGCATTACATTCATTAATTGTACACAAATCTAGTCATATCGGCCCGGAGTCTCTATAAGCATACCTCAATTCTTCGGCTCCAAGAATGGGCTCGGCTGAACGTCACTGGGCACCGCCACCTCGTCTTGACTACTCGTCTCTGAGTCCAGCTTGTTGAGTGCCCTCTGTCTTCTTCGCGTCCGCAGGTCATCGATAAATCGAACAGCTGCCAGGGAGATAGCGACAAAGAGGATGGCGATGTTGATTGAGAATCCGCGGCGGTACAGAGGTCTGTCGTCGGCTCGGAGGATCTGGGCACCGTAGATACCAGCAGTGTTGGCTCCCATGATGACCCTGTGTATGTCAGCGCAGTTCCGGAAGCCCCCGACCGCAGAAAGAATACTCACATTGCCATGGCTAGAGCTCGCTCCTCGGAGTCACGCGCGGTCAATGACATCCATGCGATGTTGAGAGGGTGAGAGAATGTACCGAATACTTGTGTCCAGACGACACCAAAGTACCGAACATTGCGGTTGGTCAATGTGGTGAACCCAAGGTTCAGCACGTAACCAATCATGTGGCAGAACAAGCCGAGCATGACTGTCGGGCCGCGCAGATTGCTGAAAGTCAGCTCACGCTTCAATGGATGAAAGCGGATGTTGACTCACAAGTGATCTGACACGTAGCTGAAGACGTATGAGACAGGGATTTGGATGAAGAAACCAACGGAGGCAAGAGCGTTACTCTGCAGATCGGCGAAACCGAAGGACGAGACGATGGTTGGTGAGTAGGTGTCGAATGCTCGTTGTGGACCGTTGTTGCAGAAACTGATGAAGAGGTGGACCCATAGACGCCAGTATCCGAACTGCCAGTCAGCGGTATCCCACACAGAAATGTAAATAACTTACAGCCTTCTTGAAAGCGCCGAGCCCAATGTGCGACTTCTTCTTCCCCTTCATGGGGTCATCGATCAAGACCCTAGTCTGCAGGATGTGCAGTTCTCGCTCAGTGAAGAACTTGCGCCGGGGCAGGAAAGTGGATGTTGGGTTCTTGAAGGAGTCGGGGAGGAAGAAACCGAAAGCGAATCCGGAGAGGATGGTGAAGCCGCCCATGAGGACAAACAGCCAGAACCATCCTGGCTGGCCTCCGACGCCTCGCATGTGTAGGATACCGTATGCAATCAACTTGGATGATGCCTGGCCGAATTGATTTCCGAAGTAGAAGAACATGACTGATAGATTAGATCGATCCGGATTTACGAACATTCGGTGCACTCACCTCTCTTCGCCGTCTCTTCTCTAGTGTACCAAGTTGACAATGTCCACAGACCTCCGGGAATGAAGCCAGACTCTGTGATACCCAGGAGAAGACGAGTGACGATGAATGATCCGTAGTCCGTCTGCCAAGCCTGGAAGGTGGAAACGATTCCAAAGAGGAATAGTTGGAGGGTGAGCCATCTGCCGGGCCCAAAACGGTACAGGCACATGTTTGCCGGGACCTCGAACAGGACGATACCGAGAGAAAGCATCTGCTGTCCTACATTGAACTGATCTGGGAAAGTCAGAAGTGCTCGAATCACCTTGAAGATTTCACATACCTTGGTTGACTCCTATATCCCTCATGAAGTTGTCGGTGAGCGCGTTGGCGATGTTCCCTCTGTCGAGTTCTGTCAAATCAGCCACAGCCCATGCCCCTGAGATTCAGACAACAGTATCTCCTCTGTGCAAAACTCGTCAAGCGCTTGCTCATATTGGACGTGTGGAATTGAGTGGTCTGCAAACTTACGAAGGCAGAAGAATCCGAGAGTAAGGATAGGCATGATGATGAAGTCCAGCCTACTTCTTTAGCTTATGCATTCTCGAGTGGTAGGCTATAGCTCACTTTCTCTTTGCTCGGCTCTCCTCCTCTACAGTCCAATCTCGCTGGAGAAGGACAGCCTCCTCCTCCGATGTTGGCGGTGCGAAGTGGTCGACATTTTTGTGGTCTACTTCAGACATGGTGTTGGGTCCTGTATGTCAAGAGGTGGATGAGTAGACACAAGGTGTAAGTATCGTCGCACTATATACCCTCGGAAGCATAGATCCAAGTGGATGACTCAGAAGACGCCATCCATCGCGACAGTGACGCCAGACCGTGCATCAGCGATTGATCCACGCCCTACTTTGGCTCTTCGGCTTGGTCGCCGGGTGCAGACATCAGTACATTTGACAAGTGGCCAGTGCTTGGCGAGGGAGAGTGATCAGAAAGTCGTTCAAGATGCAGCGCCAAGAGGTAGTTGCACAAATCACGCCATAGCGTTCCACGATTTTCAGGCACGGTTGTAACGGAGCTTATCGATCTGCTCCGGACCGCTGCATCTTCTCAACCCTTCACCATTGTTCATCGATCATCGTTCATCAATGCAACGTCGATCATCACGACGGATTGCAGCATGCCAACAGGGTCTGTATTGCGACATGCGAGAGAGGATGTGAGGGCATTCTCATGACATTGCGGCAGAGGATTCTCCGCGAGCTTCGGGCAGATCGGCAATCATGCAATCATGAGTCGACATGTGAGGGACCTGAACTGTCCGTGCAACCCCCAACTCCAAGCAACCCAAAGGATGATTGGTCTCGATTTTTCGAGCATATCGACTCCGTCTCATCTATATCTTCCAAGAATAGTCCCGTACAGAATCACCTGTGGAGCCCCCTGTCAACCAAAGCCCTGCTCTACCGACTATACGTCAACATCCCGACATGTCGTCTGCGAGAGAACGCCTGGCCTGCTGCTGGCTTGGAAGCGCGTGCGCGCAATGAGGCAGGATCGACTTGTCGCCTCGCGATAGCTCGACGGGACAGTCCTTGGGTGTATTGTACTGAGGCGCAAGCTGAGTCGGGGCACGATCCAAAGGTCAATGATCCTGAGAGGTATCCGCCATCCTACTAGAGTCAGCTAGTCTATTCAGATCGGACGGTGATATCACTGACGTCGTTGCTGTAATTACAGACACCGTATATATCGTAACTTCCCGATATCAGCCAATGTGCTCATTCTTTACATTCTTGCGTCCGTACTCACTCGCATTGCAAGTTCTGGCCATTGGTACCGTCATACTTGTATGCCGATTCGCCATATAATTGGGCATCGCTATTTACCGGTGGGATGGGGCAATTGAAGGGAAAGACTGGGTGAAGGTCAGCGCGTGTCGCGCTAGATGGCGGATAAACGACGGTGGAAGTCGGCAAGCTCACCGTAAGCTTGAAGTTCTGCTGCAGTCCGCTTTCTAAATCTCCCGCCGGCCGAAGGCTGAGGTGCTTGCCCGTCATTGACCGTAGTCTGGGCGCAGCTCGGATTGCTGCCGTCTGCAATGACCATCCGGCCCTACGACTGTCAGCTTGTAATGCGTGAACATGTGCAGCTAAGTCTCCGGAGATCTTCGGTGTAATGTAAGAGGGATGACTCACATCTGCTTCTGCTTCATAGTAGCATTCCACATCATTATCGGCATATCTACGTCAGAGTCAGTGAAACAAACTCACTGAGAGTACGACAAATCCCAGCCGATAATTGCCAGGAGCATGAAGCATGATCTTGGACTTACCCGCAGTAGGTCCGTACGTTTCCATCCGGAGACACCTTGTAGGATTCGTCGGCGAAGTACAAATCCACAGATTTTACAACCAGTGGGTTTGCCCCTTCTTCAGTTGTCGTGGGACCTAGAAGATGACATGAGCTTCATTCTGGCACGTAACAGTCCGCAGAGAGCAGCTCACACAGTGTTGAATAAGCCTGCAGGGGCTGTTCGCCAGGTCGACAAGTCCATTCCGTAGTCCCTTGTCCCAGCACTACTGATGAGCACATCAGCAGAATGAGGACATGGAGTGACATCCCGTTGGCTCCTCCAGACGAAGCTTCCGGTTGATGTCGAGAGTATCGAGAGTGCACATTGAGGCTGAATGCGTGGGTGGAGGTGGAATTTTCATGCCGGAGAATAGCTGCAAGGTAAAGTTGCTATTGAGTGATGTCGTGCCTTTTGTTCCATTCCTCATTTAGGCCGAAATTACCCAAAGCGGTCGAACTGCATTAGCATTCCAAGAGTTTGTCTTACCGTGCCTGTGATGTGGAGTCTTGCCATCCCTGCCATCAGAACGAGTCAGTCGCCTCTGCATGTGAAGACCTGAGAAGTGATGCATGAGATGATACATACCTCACCACCCTCCCGTCTTCTCGCTTGGCTCTTCCCTAGCCGGTAGATCCTTCATCCCCGCCTCCTCTTTTCCGATCGAGACCGGCTTGAAGTTATGCCACCGAACGACCAGCCCTCTTCCCCCTTCTGTCGGTTTCTCCCAGACCACCTCAAATTCGCCTGTACCCGCCTCACTATCGTCCTTGACCGCCTCCTGATCTCCCCACCCTCCCAAACAACCCACTAACCACCTCTTACTCCCCTTACACAGCCCCGCCGCCAGCTCCCCATCACCCCACAATTCCCCCATGCTCACTTGTCCTATTTCCCATGCGTCCAACAACCCCTTCACCCTCTCTCTCACCCGTACCGGTTTCGCCTTGTTCCCACTGGCAATGCTGACCGTCGACGGGAGCTTGAATCGCCCGACAAGTTTATGTGGATGTGCAGCTTCGCGCGACAGGAAGGGTAGCTCGCTTGATCGAACCGAGCGGGGAGACCGCATTGGTATACCTGAGGCAAGGCGGAAGAGCGCGACTTGACTGGCGTAGATAGGCGCGTTTGGTGAGAAGGCATGATCGGAGGGGTAGTAGGATGGTGAGGAGGATAGACCGACGCCAGAAAGAGTGACTTCGTATCCCCAGTCAGAAGCTGCCGAGTTTGCCCAAGACGAGAACTCAGCCGAAGTCATTTCGAGCTTATGATCCGAGTGACTATACATCAGCTTTGTATAAAGCTGTCGAGAAAAGGACTCACCGGAATACTCGTTCAGTTCTCCCAGTGGGATCTATGAATCCCTTCCGAGCGAAATCATGCTCGCCGTCACAGTGTCTCGGGAATTTCGCGTTGAAGTCGAAGTTCTGCCTCTTTAGTGATTGCGCGTCACACCGGCGTGGCGACCTACCGGTGTAGAAATCAACAGCAAACGAGGCCTATATGTGCCGAGGCACACCACTCCGAACCGGCTGAGCACGCTCTCGTCGACGTGCTCAATCACTTCCAGCGCAACCAATGCTTCGTAACCCTCCAAGTGTTGGTTATACGATTCGATCCCGCCAAGCCAGAGCTCGGTCGCGAGCGGTGTGAAGCGGCGCTGGGTAGAAGTCGACGATGATGCGGACGGGGAAAGGATGGAGAGCGCCGCAGGAAGGACATTAGGCTCAGGATCGAGAGCTGCTAGGCGCTGTCAGGTCAGCAATTGCAGTCACCAACCAGAGTCCGATGACTCACGTCAATGTACAGCTCGGGCTCTTCGCCGTCCCACTCATCATCCTCAACAGTATTGCCTGGGACTGCAGATGTTGAGTTGGGCGCCGACTCAGCAGACACCACTCGACGACGAAGGGGTGCCTCCTGAATCGTCGCTGGAGGTTGAACAAGGGTTTCAAGCAGTGCTCCAGCTCCAGCACCTACATCAAGGACCTGTACTGTTAGCCTTTGCCCGGTTATTCAGTTTCCTATACATGACAGTCATTGTAGTAGATATTCCAAATCGCTCGCCGATCCTATCACGGTTGCAAGCAAAGACTCACTGATCGAACACCCTCGCGCCTGAGAACCTCTAGCGCCCAAGATCGTCGCTGCATCCAAAGTCTACGCGTCTCAGCTACAAGAATCGTAGGTGTAAAAGGCTCAATCACTCACTCTGGCTTAAAGCTGACACCGGTGACATCGGCAGCTTCGACCATCGAGACTTCGACATCGGGCAAACCTTCAGTCGTAGGTAAGGCCGACGGCGAGAGCAATGGTGGTGAGGGAATCGGTTCGGATGGACGGCCCATGATGCTGTCTAGAGGGAGAGATTACGCGTCTCAGCGAGCCGGTGGAGTGGGAAGCTGCGCAATGTATGAAGGAGAGAAGAGAAGAGACAAGGAATGTCAGTCACGATCATTATTGTCCCAGTCAGCCAGCCGAATTAGAGTTTCGCTTGTCGGATTTTAAACTTTATCATCCGGTACATGCGCCGCAGCTTCCGGCCGCATGGCGTCCGGGGTAATCGGGGGAGAGTGGGGTGGGGCAGAGTGGGGGGAGGGGCACCGCCCACAGCCGTAGTGCAGCTGCTCTATAGCATCTCGCTTGAAGATGGAAGATGGGAAACTGTGGGTTGTATGATGTCCCATGTCTGGCTCTGTGGGTCAACAGCACATACCTCCAATTTCGCCATCTGAGCTGGGCATCATCGAAACGCGTAACGGATATCGCAGTACTGTCCAGACCGAGCCGCCGATGCAGCCGTATCACGCGTGTCCTCGATCGAGGTATCATTCCATGTTGAACCCCTCGTGAGCCTGGCCTATCCAGTCTGCGATCCTACTGGCACCTCGACTTCCATACATACTGGCCATAAATGTGACTGTCAACGGGCAGGCCAGTAGTGAACCGGATGCCTAATTCAGCGTCGATGATGTCATGGCTTTACAAGACAATCTCTGCAAACATTCCATCCATCTCATACCGTCCCAAACTCCCATTCTTTGTCCTCGTCCGCATCTCACCCATCATTCTGCCAGTATGTCGCCGCCTTCTTCCGTGCCGGAGCAGTACCGCCCCTCCTACCTCCCTCCCCGGATCGCCAATCAGCGTCAGGAGGATCTGCCGGGCAAGCAAGGCCCGATGGACCCCGCGCCGCTGGACGACATCATGGCCGATGGGACCAAATACAAGTCTGCTGGGAAGCTGCAGGGAAAGAACGCGGTCGTCACTGGAGGGGATAGTGGGATCGGCCGCGCAGTATCCATCCTGTAGTGAGTTATTGTATCACCAGTGAGGCAGAACTAATCTTACGCCCCAGTGCGCTTGAAGGAGCTTCTGTGCTCATACATTACCATCCAAAAGAACAGGAAGATGCCCAGTCTACCAAATCATACATCGCGAAAGTCGCGCCCAAGGCCGAGGTGCACTTAGTCGCTAAAGACTTTACCACGGAGAAGGCATGCTTGGAGTTCGTGGAGGAGGTCAAGCAGTGGAGCAAGGGCGAGCTGCATATCCTGTCAGTACTCTACATGTGGTAGTCTTGTGGTCACACTGACATAGATCAGAGTCAACAATCATGCTACCCAGAAGGAGATTCCTCAAATCGCCGACCTGGAGTCTGAGCAATGGAGACATGTCTTCGATGTAAACTGTCATTCATTCTTCTATTTGACTAAGAACTTGATCCCTATCATGCCTTGGGGCAGTAGTATCATCAAGTGAGTTGTCGCTAGCTCTGGCCTCCCTTCGGTAGCGACGCTGACGCCATCTAGCAACGCCAGCATCAATCCATTCAAGGGCCATCCTCAGGTGATTTCCTGTCTTTGTACACCCCACAAAGATAATCTGCTCATTATATCAGCTGCTCGACTACACAGCTACCAAAGGTGCCATCGTCGCCTTCACTAGAGCGTTATCAAACCAGATCGTACAGACCAAGGGTATACGCGTAAAGTGAGCGTTAGGATTCCGTTGCCTAATGTAACCCGGCTAACGATACGTAGTGCAGTCTGCCCGGGGCCTATCTGGACTCCACTAGTCATTGCAACAATGACCAAAGAGTCGCTGGAGGATTTCGGGCCATCCAGTAAGCCGACGGTCCCGGTCAGCAATATACGCCACTGTCTTGCTGACTTGCCCAGCGCCTATCGGTCGAGCTGGTCAGCCCGTCGAAGTCGCTACGGCGTTTGTGTTCCTTGGCAGTGTGGACAGCTCATATTTTACAGGCCAAGTGAGTTTCTGAGCGTAGCGTAAGCTGACTTTTCAGTGCTTCCACGTCAATGGCGGAGCGGCATACTAGCCACCGGTCCGGTGGGCATCTGGCAATGCATGAGTATGATTAGCGATGTAGTGGGACATTCCCCTGAGAAAGATGTCGTGGCCGGTCGAGCAGCACAATTGCGTTCATCGCAAGACTGCACAACTTTTGATGTATTATTCTAGCTCGTTTTGATCTCACCTATTCACGTACTCGGCAGAGTTAATGGTGGAACTGCGTAGCATCAGCTACGACTCATGATTCCATTGTGAACAACAAGACTTACCAATCTCAGAGTGGTATGGCAGAAAACCATCCCAAACTCATCCGCCGCCTTGATACACTCAGCATCCATGATACTTCCTCCAGGAGCAGCGAGGTACGTCGCTCCGCTCTTGTGGGCTCTGTGAACATTGTCGGGGAAAGGGAAGAAGGCATCGCTGGAACAGACGACACCCTTGAGCTGAGCCATGTGTTCCTTCTTCTCCTCAGCCGTCAACTCCACTGGTGTCTCATCGAACAAACTCTCCCACTGTGCCCGCTCCCCGCCTTCGGCCGAGTATGCCTGGGAGGTAACGAAAAGGTCGATAGCGTTGGCCTTGTCGGCCCGCTTTGTCCCCTTCTTAAATGGCAGAGAGAGGACGCGGGGGTGGTGGCGCAACCACCAGTTGTCGGCTTTGTCGCCTGCTAGACGGGTGCAATGGATTCGGGATTGTTGCCCGGCGCCGAGACCGATGACGGTGCCGTTCAGCGCGTAGCACACGGAGTTGGATTGGGTGTATTTGAGGGCGAGAGTGGCGACTGTCAGGTCGATGATGGCTTGTTTGGGCAGCTGAAGAGTGAGCTTGGCTCAATACTATTAGCCCGGTGAGACTTACATCTTTGTTCTTGGTGACGACATTCTCGAATAGCGAAGCATCAATCTTGCAGTCGTTTCGACGCTGCTGCATCGAGATACCGTACACTTGTCGGGTCTCCACCAATGGGGGCTCGTATTTGGGGTCCATCTGAAATGTTAGCGAAGGTCGTGCCTGCCATCTGAGAAGCCTTCTCACCTGCAAGACGCAGTACTTCCCGCCCTTCTTCTTGCGCAGGATCTCCAATGCCTCGGGCTCGTATCCTGGTGCGATGACACCATCCGAAACTTCCCTCGAGATGATTTTGGCGGTGGGAGTGTCGACAGTGTGAGAGAGGGCAATGAAGTCACCGAAAGATGACATTCGGTCGGCTCCTGATTCTGTCAGCATGAAGTCATTTCGCAAACTAATGTGTAGATTCACCTCTTGCCCGGGCGTAAGCACAAGCCAATGGCGACAGATCCTTCAGATCTTCCACACCAAACACCTTCTTCTCCCGCTCGTCTAGCTCCAACCCCACGGCAGCACCAGCTGGCGAGACGTGCTTGAAGGAAGCAGCGGCAGGTAGGTCAAGAGCAGCGGAAAGCTCCTTGACTAGTGCCCAGGAGTTGAGGGCGTCGAGGAGGTTGATATATCCTGGGGAGCCGGAAAGGACTACAGTAGTCAGCTATGTGCACACGACTCTCCACATTAGCAAATGTAGTCGCTCACCCTTCACTGGCATCTCCCCGTTCTCCACAAAGGCCTGGGCAGGCTTCTGGTGCGGGTTTGCTCCATACCTCAAGCCCAAACGCTGGTATCCAACTCCGGCAGCAGCGTCCATCCCCTCCTGCTTATCTGGCGAAGCGTACATCTTCCTGAAATAATCCGCAATGGCCTCATCGTAGCTCTTTGTGCTTTCAAACGCCTTGAGCGCCAATCCACGCTTGGTTTCGTCCGACACCTGCCCCTTCGCCCGCCATTCGTCAAGGATTGAAGTGTAGTCGGATGGCGAAGAGATGATGGATACACGAGCGTGGTTCTTGGCTGCAGCGCGGAGAAGCGTCACGCCTCCGATATCAATCTCTTCGATGGCTGAGGCGAGGGTACAGTCGGGCTTAGCGGTTTGTAGGACGAAAGGGTAGAGATTGCAAACGACGAGAGTGATGGGTGAGATGGAGTTGGTGGCTAGGTCTGCGAGGTCGGATGGGATTTCCCGAGAGAGAATACCTAGCGACTCAGCGTGATTCCATCAGCTCAGCGAAGGACTGACCGCCGTGTACTGCGGGGTGCAGAGTCTTTACTCGACCACCAAGCATCTCAGGCGCATTGGTGATTGACGATACATCACTGTTACATGTCAGCCAATCTTGATGGAGTGACCAGTGTCTCCGACATACTCAATCTCCAAACCAGCTTCACGGATCATCTTGGCAGTTCCACCGCTTCCTAAAAGTCTGAAGCCGAGCTCCTTGAGCCCCTTCGCAAAGGGCAAAAGACCATCCTTATCGTAGACGGAGAGTAACGCTAGGCGAGTCAGCTTTTTCCCTGAGACATGGCCTCAAAGCACTCGCGAGCTCACCAATAGGCGCTGATGACTTGGCTGTGTCTGACATTGTGTTGTGTATGGAGATGGTGAGAGGAACGTTGCTTGGAAAAAATGTTGAGTTACAGGATCGCACCGGCCCGTTTCGGAATTTTGGCCCGTGCCTGGATCTGAGCTATGGAATGCCGCGCAGTGAACTTGCTTCGTTCTGCTACAGAGTCTTGCGCTCCGATAGACTACATAGACTACACTCGACTGGACAAAGCATCTTCGCCTGCTACCGAGGTTCATACAGACCACCATCGGGTTTCTCAGACCAAATCCCCATTCTTGTCGAACGGTCTGACCCCCTTCGCTACCGTCTCCCAAGCTTCCATGTCCTTGGTGAACGTTTCCATAGTGGGCGGAGGTACGTCTCCAGGGTTGAAGAGGCCTGTCAATGATAAGCATGGACAGTAGGAGAATCCAGTCCGAGCACTTACCAGCTTTGAAGAATGATGGTCCTCCCGATCCTTCCGGCATGATGTAAAGCCCACTTCCAACTGTAAGCCCAAATAAACTTTGATCATGAGTGAAAAGAGTCCAGACCCACCTGCCACAAGTATCGCACCAAGCTCTAGTCATATCCATACCATCTACCCCTTTGACGGTATGTGTTCGAGGTGCCGGACCGTCGAAGTTGACTTTGTCGGCCGGCGCTTGGACATGCGCAGAATACCTGAAGCGTCAGACATCCATTCGTTTGCCACTCGGAATGCTCCCTCGTCCTTTCACTTTGCCCGTCCACGAGTGTGATCCAACGTCTCGGCTATCGCATAACCCGGCAGGTTCAGTAGAAGGGAGGAGTGGTAACACATCGCAAATGTAACCCAACTTGCCCAAAATCGACGACTCACATAGAGCCAGCCCATCGTCTGCAATCAACGCAATCTGATGATCAGCAGCTGATATCTTTATGATCTCCCATGCTGCACATTACAGCAAAGACTCACGGCAAAGATTCATGACAGTCGGCCGGGGAATCGTAATTGTGTACTGTTTACAGACACAGTGACCCGTGATATTATCGTTGCTCGACATAGTTAAGTGCGTACGATCTACACACGAGGACTGTAAGTGAAGGAGTCAAGGGAGATCATGGTTGTCGGTCGTGGATCACTCGGTCAAACCATGTGAGACATCGTGGACCGATGACATCACCGCCGGCGACCTCGACGCGTCTATCCTCGCGTCCTCCCTATCTCAGGAGTTCAGCTGAATTACATTGACTGTACGCTCTGGCGACGCAGATATGATACGGACGGACAGCTCACTAAGTATCTACGTTACATATCTGAACGATTGAGTGTGCAATCGGGCGAAACCTTCCCATACCCAGCCTGGTGGTCACCGTTACCGGCGATTTGCCGGTGTCCGTCTCTAAGTTGCGAGATACACAGTGGTACTGAGCTTGCATCAGCTCAGTGTAAACGACCAGGTGGATTTGCTCCGACTCACACATTGGGGCAGACACTTGGTAATGTAATAGATTCTGTGGCTTCGCGTCTCTGATACAGTCAGCTTGTCATTCCCTGTCCAAAACTCCGAGATTCACGTACGCGACATCGTGTCAATGAGCGCCATACAGCACTCGCAGAAGTGCCTACAGCATCGAAGCCCATCCTGACCTATGTGGCATTCCTGAGCTGGTCCCACTCGGTTGGGGAATCTGTTCCAACCCCCCGAAGCCGTATCCGTCAGGAATCAACCATACCGACGGGAAGATAAGCTGGACCAGCTGGATCAGATCCGCGCCACCCATGAGCGGATTCGAGGGTCGAGCAAAGGGCGCAAAGGCATTTTGATATTCGCGGTATACTTGGACTTGGGTGAGTTGGGGGTCGGTATCGCCTAATCGATAATGGCGGAGAAGCCTGGCAGTCAGTGCAAAGTCTCGGTTCACCCCACGAAGAGAATGAGGGTGGGACTACGGATGACATCTCGCGGGGGACAGTAGGAAAACACTGTGGGAAGGACTCACCATTGGCTCGCCCGATTTGGCTCACTCAGAGCCATAAGATCTACATCGATCCCATTTGACGCCGAAACGGGAGTTGGGGGAAATGGAAGGGCAGCAAATTGCATGTGTTCTGGAAAGGGCATCGAGAAATCGACGTCGGGGTCGGGGAGGACGGAAGGGAGACCAGCCATTCTGAGGTGTGCTGAGTTAGCGAGCGAGCCGTTGATCCCGCCGTTGGTGCTGGCCGCGGAGTGCGCGGGCTCATTGACTACTTCCAGAGCCTCTCGCTGAGCAGTGATCAGAGCTTCCTGAGGAGTCAGCCAATGCTTTAGAATGATTGCAGTAGAGCGAGGTATGTAGGGGTCGAAGATGGCCGAAGCAGGCGAAACGTACCATATCTTTGCGAATCTCTTGCCAGCGTCGTTCCTCGGTTTGAGCATCTTCGCACCGAGAGCAAATCTCCTGGGAGAACTGTTTGGTCAGCTGTGCCCGGACCGGAGTGTGAGCGGAGGTGTAGCAGCAGGATCGCAGCTTGATGGCAACCTTGGATACAGGGTTGCGACTCACATTCCTCGATCCATCGTCTTTGCTCCTCCCAAAGTAAGCCCATGGCCAGCCGGCCCCGCACAGCTTACATATCTGCCGCCAGAGCACATCCTTCTTGCTCAGTAGTGCGACGAGGTCAGGTCTCGGGTCGCGTATAGATGGCGAAGCGGCCGATATCGAATGTGCGGGCGAGGGGAGAGATTCGATGACTGCCATGGCGTCGTCCGGCCGGGTGTAGATGACGCGGAGATGCGGAGTGCGAGGCCTGTAGATGCCACCCCGCCCTGAAGAGGTCTCACACGCTGTTGTTGAAGAAAAATGCTCGAGAAAGAAGTCAGAAGGCAGAGTCGAGATTAATATAGGTTGACAACCCAAGTTGTTGCGTTCGGACAATTTTGCCGTCTGACTTCACACTTGTATAACACTCCGCCAAGTAAGCTCAACTACAGCTAAAGCTCGGTATTATCTATTCTCTATGGATCAACTCGTTACTATGGCTGTTCAGTCTTCCGACATCCGCTGACCCGCGTCGCTTGTCCAAGCTCCGCAGACGATCAAACTCCACCACACGTCCCCGGGTCATAGATCACAGATCCCATGTCCCAAGTCTCAACCTCAGACCTCATCCGCCTCGTCGTAGACATATCCGACCTTTCTATCGCCCCCTCCCCACACTCGCGCCCACTCAAGATACAGCCTGAAGCTATATGCCACCATGTCTTCCTGCCGCCAGTGGGTGCTGGCCCAATCCTGGCCAGCTTCTGCGATCCTTTGCCCGGCAGCGTCATTTCCCCCTTGGCCGGAAAGGTCACCCGTGAACTGGATCGTCAGCCACTAGAACTCATGCTGGGACTTCAGTCGATCAGGGAAACATTGGAATTGGGATATCCTATATCCACCCGCTTCGTCCGTCCGGTCACGCCTACTCTTCCGCTTATGCACCCGAGAACTGACGCTACTCACATAAGCCATGACGTCCAACAAGTCGTCGTATGCCACACCGACTGGAACATAATGCACCCAAGCCTGCGCTCTTTCGGTCCACCACTCCGGCATGATGGTACTCTTCAACACCACCGTTCCTGTCGATAGTAACCCCTTAAACCTCGCCGACCACGCGTTGCCGTCTACATCAAGCACATACTTGTACGCCGCTGCCTGCGCATGCGACATCCTGGGTGCGAATGTATAGGACGCCTCGATGAGATCGCATGTGGGCTTGTCGCACTGTATCGCTTTACCAGTGGCTCCGACGTCCAAATAATGCGCTGCGGCCTCGGCGTAGCCTGTCGAGACGAGTTTGACAGATGATGATTTGGGAGTAAGGATAGAAGTGTTCCCGCGGCGTTTGGCGATATCAAGTAACCTGAAGCGCTGTGTATCCCTCCATTTCACTCGATCATCGTAATGTGCGCCCGTCAACCCTCCTCGCCATAGAAGCTTCTCCTTCGTTTTGTCTTCCCAAGCTGTCGGAGTGACGCTGACAAGGTGCGAGTAGGGTATCCCGAGGATATCTGAGTGAAGCGAAGTGCGGGAGTAGGAGAAGAGTGGAAGATGGCCTGTTGTTCTTGGGATGCGGTAGGGTCCGGATGTCGCTCCGTGTAATGGAAGGAGGGATGGGTGGTCGCATAATGAGAGGGATTTTGGAAGGGAAGAGATGAATGATTTTGCAGTGGGTGGAGTGGCGCCACGATCTGATTGTGGGGTGGAGGCGGTGAATCTCGTTGTCATTGGGCATACAGCTGACCAGCCGTTTTGTTCCTCCGTCTCTTCCTCTTCCACATCTATACTTAGCGGATACTTCGAGTTTCGCAGAAGAGAGGGACTCACATGATCTCTCAGATAAAGCTTCCAACAGGTCTCTCCGCTGACTCCAGCTTGTGAATAATCTCCCATTATCGTGTACCGACCACACTGCCTCAAAATCGCCAATGTATTCTGCTACATCCTCCAACAACGCCATCTGAGCTGTGATTCTCTGCTCGCCTCCTCGGTGTTTTGCAGGATCGAAGTTGCGCTGCACAGATGGTATCCCCTTTGTGTTTTTGATAATGAAAGTGTCGGATAGCTTTGCAGCTTGTTTGTGTTTGCTGATGATTGTCGATGGGGCATGTGGGTGGAACAGGTGGATGTCGCGTGAGATCTGATCATACTCATCGGGCAGGGGAACGTCATTTAGTCTAAAGATCAGCAAAAATCCAGGAAGACAACTCACTGTATGTAGGCCCACCACTTCTCGAAACCAGCTGGAGGAGCTTCCTCATATCGTCTCCGATACTCAATCACCGCCTCTTTCAAAGTCTGACTCTGACGGGCCACCTTGTCGGCCCATTCTTGGTTGGCTCGCTCGATGAGTATCGATACTGGGTGTGGACCGCCGTCCGCTACGATCGCGGTGGGATCAACGCGATACAGCCCATCGTCCTTCTCCACTTGTTTTCCTTTCCCCTTACTCTTCCCCTTGGGGCCATGTCCAGCCTCAACCGGCTTCGGCTTTCTGGCTCTTGAGGGGTCGATACCTCTCCAATCTCCTATGTCCAAGTACTCGCCCCCCGTGAGACCGTCAACATCCTTCACCAACCCCCACCGCTCCCAACCCTCCGACCCAGCATTTGCGCTTAACACGTACACCAGTATCATCATCCCCAAGCCTGCACCAAGCGCCAACCCGATTCGCGCTCTCCGCTTCGGATCCCTCGACTTCCGCTTAGAGATGGCCGCTGCTGGCAAAGACCACCGCGGACCATTCTCACTGTACCTCCGCTCATCTTCCAGATTGCCTTGTTCAACTCCGACTTGGGCGTCGAACTTGGCGTATGAATCGGGTATAGGGGACAGCTTCCGCGACGAGCTTAGGTGAGGCGAGTTGAAACGCGCGCGGGTCAATTGCTCGCTGTTGGGAAGAAATGGGCTGGTCCAAGTCCGAGTGTTGGAGCTGCTGCCGACTGCCATGTCGTCTGAGACAATGATCGGAATAGGAAAACCGAGTTGGGACGGGCCATTGTTGGTCGCACCACAGAGCTCGGAGGTGATGGTGGTGTGAATAGGAAGGAGCATGAATCTAGCCTTGCAGTGATGGTTATTCACCGGACGATGTATGAAGTGTACCGGCGTCAAAATTGCTCAAAATAGACTGCGGATCTGGGGACGGAGAGGTTGGCCGATGAGAGCACAGCAAACTAAGCACAGGACATGTATGTACAAAACATATCGTGGACATTCAGCGCTCGAGGGCCGCACAGTAGCCTCGAGCGACGAGAACCGAGCATACATCGCCTCGATCATATCCACCCCTGGAAGTCCTACAATCTGCGACAACCCATTATCGCAAAGGTCATTCAATCTGTGGGAAATGACGGGAGGTAACGGGAAGTAACGCTATTTATCCCCTTTTCGGCATTTTCAAAGGTTTCAGGTGAGTGCCCCGACTCTGACGGCAGCCCCAGAGCCCGTTACGGCAATCTTGATCGGAGATCTCGGAGCTTAAATCCACACTTCTGGTTGCGGCGCTTTCGCCGGTGCCAGACGGACGCGCTTGGGACGTGCGGTATGCAGGTATCGCAAGCATGCATGGTGAAGCTGCTATGGCCTGCCTGTATCAGATGCTCCAATGCATGCCTGCTGACAGAGATGATGAAAGAGACAGGCCAGGTTTCTCCGCACTCCAGTTGAAGGAGACATCCTCGTTGCAGACCAATTAGTGATGGATACGAGTACATCACAAATATCACAGCATTGATGCGCGGGATCGCCTTTATCGACGCCTTGCTACGATAATATCATAAGATCCGGAACGCTTTCGGCGACTTGATATTTGCTAAGGTTCTAGGAAGTAGACTTAGCAGGCACATCAGAACGCAGTCATCCAAGAGAAGTTAAAAGACTCCTAGTCAATGGCAAGGACCCTTTGGGAATCGTAGATATCGGACTTTAGAATATCAGACTGATTCCGTAATGCCTCGTCCGTAGTCGTTCTCAACTAGATATTTTTCTCTCTTTCTTCTCCATGCATTTGAACAGCGATTCTACGCAGTAAGGCCCGTCGCGGTAGTCTGTACGAACGGCAGCATTCGAAGCATCCTGAGTGGCGCTCAGTCAGGTAGCCCGGTCTTCGACACCGACACGTAACCAGTCGTAAACGCCGTTAGGGATTGCGGCAACTCTGCTGCTCTTATCGTCATCGACAGCTGCTCTCGATCCTTCACTGGAAACCAGCCTATCCTCCCTCTCCACACCGACACCCACAAACTAGCCAGCTCCCACTACCTACGTTTCATCTATAGAGAGATCTCAACTTCCGAAGGGACCCTGCGCCGAGTGCGAGTCCATTCATCCCAGCATGAGTTGATAGGCGGAGCCAGTGTATACAGGTGTGATGTCGTGCAATACTCGCAGCTAGCTGGTTCGAGGTACAATTGCTTCAAAGCTAGACCCAAATCGAATCAAGTGAACTTGGTTGGTTCGGCGCCGAGCCGAGCCCACCGGAGCACCGGTCCGATTGTGCCGGACAGCTGAAATTGAAGTCCACCTGGACGCTACCGCAATCTGCACCATCTCCACTCTCGAATCATTTACTGCTCCTACCGAAGAGCCTTAAGCGCACAGTGTACCACCCCCGACTACCAGATCGCTGTCCATCGCTTGATCGTCCTAAATCGGCAATCTTAATTTCCACTTTCGCATAAACCAGCTCGCAGAGACACAACATGTCTTCCCGATTCGCCTCAAGCTTGCTGGGCGCAGCGCGAGCCCTCCCGCGAACTGCACGTTTGGCCCGACCACAATCCAGCATGAGAAGAGCGCATCTCAGCTCTGCTCCGTCATTCAACAAGACCGCTAGCTCTCGCTACCTGGCTCTGGGCATAGCGGCCGCCATCGCAGCTGTAAGTCTTAATGCTGCACCGATCGGATCATATTGCTGAATTGCGCTTCAGTCCGCTACGTATATGGGTCGGGTTCACCTTGAAGACGAGTCGCATCGCAAAGCGGAGCAGTCAAGCAAGACGACCTTAGCGTCGGGCCAGGTTCTGATCAGCTATGAGGAGGTGCAGAAGCACGCCTCCGCGGATGATTGTTGGGTCATCATTGATGTGAGTGTACTCGCCTTCGCACAGAGATCAAGGAGCTCCTTGGCGCGGAAAGCCCTGCTGCGTTCTAGTAGGACCCTAGCTGACAATCTCAGGGCAAAGTCTACGATGTTACCGACTTCTTGGAGAATCACCCGGGAGGGGCCGAGATAATTTTGGAGAATGCAGGCAAGGATGCTACGTGAGTTCTTACCGCGGAGAATTGATCTGCCTCTTCGAATGCCTTTGTTGAAACCTCCAGTCGGATATTCAAACCTCTCCACCCCCCAGACGCGCTCGACACCCTATCTCCCGAATTTCACCTTGGTCCCGTTGACCCAACGACCATGCCGGCGCTGGAAGACGCGGTGGAGAGCGCTGAGGATCGACGGATCAAAGAGTGGCGCGCCAAAATGCCTGCAGCGGCAAGTATGCTGCTCGTTGATGACTTTGAGGAGTGGGCTGAGAAGGTGTTGAGCGGGACTGGATGGAACTATTATCGCTCTGCCGCGGACAGGGAGATATGTGAGTTCAGTGTTCACTTGCTCACGGACTGCCAGCTGGCGCGAAATGGGTGCCCGACCATGGATAACGCTGACATCTCAGCATTTGGCGAGAACGCCGACGCTTACCGCCGCTATTTCCTCCGCCCCCGAATCTTGCGCAACATGTCCGAAGGCAACCTCGCCACGGAATTCATCGGCATCCCAACTTCATTACCCATCTTCATCAGTCCGGCAGCAATGGCTAAGTTGGGTCATCCGGATGGAGAGGTAAATCTTACGAAGGGTGCTGGGGAGGCTGGGATCATCCAGGGTGTAAGTCGTTCTCCCATACAGTGAAGAGTGAAGCTGAATGCTTGTAGATCTCAATCAATGCGTCTTGTGGGCTGGATGAAATCATGGCGGCGCGGAAGGAGGGACAGAAGGTCATCTTCCAAGTGAGTCGTGGCTTCTTTCCTCCATATGGATATGTGCTCATCATCACAGATTTACTTGAACAAAGACAGGAAAGCATCAGAAGCTTTGTTGGAGAAGGTCACCAAGCTCGGCGCGGCGGGTATCATGTTCACGGTCGACGCGGCGTACCGGAGCAAGCGGACGCGAGACGTGAGGGCGAAAAGTCATGTGGCTGTAAGTACACTTCAAGCACTAAGCGAAGATTGGGCTGATGGCGCAGGCACCGATTAAGCAGACACCACGAAATCCTGTAGGCTAGGATATTCGTTAACTTCCCTGATGTCTAATCAGTACTACTCTAGAGCTACAGCCTGTGTATCTAAGAAGTATGC
>BCKN01000007.1:90270-160338 GCA_001600655.1 Dioszegia aurantiaca
CTCGGTTATAGGGTTACGGACAATAGCTCTCTTTTTTAATATTTCATTCATAGCAAGGAATTACCTAACTAGGATAAATGCAACTGAGATCAAACGGACCCTAAATGTACGGCATGAACCATCGGGAATGTCCATAACCGGGTCATATTCAGGGTTAAGCCGTGTATCGCCGATTCCATAATTAGACTATCCCCGTGAGTGAGTTTCTAGCCAGGATTTGGTGCCCCCCCACACTCGATGTGAAGTCATGCCATGCACTAGTACTTATAGTGGAGCCATGCTCCGTATTCCCCCCTGTACCTCTCACTTTTTTTCTTCCTTCCCTTGCATAGTTCCACCGCCACCATGTCGTCTCACATTGAAGATGAGAAGCACGTCGCAGGACAGCACATCGAGTACACTGGCTCGTCCACACCAACATCACAATCGATCGTTGATCTCGAGAACCCAGCTGGCATCAACGAGAAGGCCCTGTTGAGAAAGACGTAAGTCTGCTTAAGCTTCAATTGGGGCTTAGCTGACAAATCAGCGACTACCACATCGTACCATGGCTCTCCCTTCTCTACCTCCTCTCCTTCCTCGATC
The DNA here is from genome assembly GCA_001600655.1 of Dioszegia aurantiaca. Taxonomy (NCBI): domain Eukaryota; kingdom Fungi; phylum Basidiomycota; class Tremellomycetes; order Tremellales; family Bulleribasidiaceae; genus Dioszegia; species Dioszegia aurantiaca. Next base: position 90,856 of record BCKN01000007.1, read on the forward strand.
GAACCAACATCGGTAACGCCAACTTGTTCGGTTTATCGAGCAATCTCAATCTCTCCACCACCGAGTATTCCGCTTGCCTTGCCATCTTCTTTGCGTTCTACGTCATGTTTGAGGTGTGTTTCAGATTTGATCTTCCCCACCGGTTTCAGTAGCTGATCGATCAGGTCCCATCCAATATGGTCATGAAGGCATGGAGACCATCCATGTGGCTACCAACCATCATGTTGGCGTGGGGAGTAGTCATGATCGGCATGGGTTTCGTCACTGGTTTCACTTCACTCCTCGTCACCCGTGTGTTCTTGGGTATCACTGAGGCTGGACTGTAAGTTCTTTGACTTCCTGGCCAAATTTTTGTAGCTGACATTCCAGCTTCCCCGGTGTCTCCTTCTTCCTCACACAATGGTACAGACGGTACGAGATCAACCTCCGAATCGCCATCTTCTTCTCCGCCGCCACCGCTGCTGGAGCTTTCGGTGGTCTCCTTGCTCGTCTCATCAACTTGATGGACGGTGTTGCTGGCTACCAGGGATGGAGGTATGTCGATTTTCCACTTTCCCGTGACTGGATGGACACTGATTGGAACCAGATGGATCTTCATCCTTGAGGGTATCGCTACCGTTGTCATTGCCTTTGCTTCCTTCTGGATGCTATACGACTACCCCGACACGGCCAAGTTCCTCAAGCCCGACGAGCGAGTCTTCCTCCAGAAGCGATTGCTCCTCGACAACGACGGATGCTCTTCCGAGTTCAAGCTCAAGTTCGTTAAGGACGCCTTCCTCGACTGGAAAGTTTGGATGGTGAGCTGTCTTCCTGCTCCTGACGTGGATCTTTAGCTGACTTTGTAGTTCTCCCTCATGTTCCAAGGCGCTCTTATGCCCGTGTACTGCTTCTCCCTCTTCTCCCCCACTCTCACCGCCAACCTCGGATATACCGCCGCTACCGCCCAGCTCATGTCCGTTCCTCCATATGTGCTCGCCGCCTTGACCACCGTCGCTGCTGGTTACACCTCCGACAGGATTCAACGCCGAGGTATCGTCGCCATCGTATGCGCCTCCGTCGGAATGGTCGGCTTCTTGCTCCTCCTCACCAACAACAACTCCCAGGCCAACTTCGCCGGTCTCTTCCTTGCTGCCTCGGGCATGTACCCCTTGATCCCTGTCGTCGTCTCATGGGGTGCCAACAACTCCGGTGGATCGCTAAGGAAGGGTACTGCCGCTGCTATCATTGTTTCATTCGGTAATGTGAGTCGAACTTTCAAATTTTTCAACTTTTCCACTTTTCCAACATTCCTCCCCTTCCACCGCTCCGTTTGACCACCCGATAGATGAACTGACTCATTAGGCCGGCGGCGTGATCTCTAGCTTCATTTACCCTGCCACTGACCGCCCCCTGTACATCAAGGGACACGCCATCAACGTTGCGTACTGTGCCATAGTCATCGTCACCGCCGCCTACATGTCATGGCACCTCAACCGCCAGAACCGGCTCAAGGACGAGCGCAACGCTGCGCGAGACCACCCCTGGACTGCAGAGGAGAAGAAGCAGTACGAGGATGAGGGAGATGCGGTCGATTGGTTCAGGTACACCATTTGAGCGTTGGGGAAAGGGATAGAGGGGGAAAGAAGTGAACAGTGTTTTTAGGGTTGATCGGGGTCTATGATGGGCTCCGCTTGTAACATAGGTAGTTAGAAACGAACCACTGTGTAATGATATCATATCGTCAACTTCTGGGGTGATTTGGTACCATGCGGTGTGGAGTATCATGGGAATGATAGAGGAGCATGATTTTGGGTGGTGTTTCAGATTTTTGAGGAATGTTTCAGATTCGCCACGCACAAATTTCCCCTTTCGGCAATTCTACCTCAAGTACCAAATGAGTGCTAGCTTATATACGCCGGCGCAGCTTCGACTATTCTTATGCATTCGTCCTTGGGGAACATATCATGTATAGTGCAGATCAAGTGTATCAAAAAAGAGCACAACCATTTCTCAGCTGAAACAATTCTCAAACGTATTAGTGTAGAGGCCGCGCCCCGATCCCAGCCTGATTCCGGGATCGCCTCGCCTCGCCTCGCCGATAAGCCTTATTCACATTCTGTTTATGAGTGAGTAAACCCACGCCTCATGCGGACCGACCTAGCCTGACTTGACTTCCCATCGATGCAGTATGTTCAATCGACGATTGTGACTGGGTCGCGAGGGAGCGATAAGTATTGGCAATAAATGAGTCGAAGTTTACTTGAGCAGGATTCATCGGTCAGTCATGCACAAGGTCAGATGAGAATCAGTACTCGGCTGGACCCAGTCAGCATCTGCGTATCGAAGAGTCGAGATACCGTCCAGATCCATCGCGACGCATACCATTCTTCTCACGTCTACTTCATCCACAGATTTCCCCATCTCCTCTTCCGTCGATGCAGCATGTCTAGCTGGAGGAGCCATTCACGCCGTTCGCGCCGTGGGAGGGTTCCATGTAGTTCTTGAGCTTCAGCAGTCGCTTGCCTGCTGCGTGTAGGAGTTCGGGATCTTTGCACTGTATTGTCAGCTTAGATCTAGGTTTGCAGGCGGTCTGAACGTGGAAGGCAGGTAGATTCAAATAATCGAGCGGAGGAGGGCTATCAAAGTAAAAATGAAGACAGCAGGACTGGAGGAACATAAGATATCGCTGAAGGTACTCTTCAAGCATAAAAGATTCCACAGACGGGCGAACTTACGAAAGCGAATCGAGCGAACCTCTCCCCAATCTTTTCATGCTCCTTGCAGTAAAACTACCAATCAGCCTCAATTCAGAACCGTTCACTCACCTCAGAAGGGGGAATAGCAACCACACCAATCTCCTGGCACATCCACCAACATTTGATAAAGTCCATTCCCCTCCCTCCATCCGTGAGGAATTTCGGTACTTCAAACGTCTCTGGGACTTTCACCGGGCTCATATCCACCAAGACAAAGTAACTTCCTTCAGGTTTAGTATAGACTAATCCCAATTGATCAAAGTATGAACAGAGGACATCTCGGCGTTCTTGGTATGCGGCAAGTTGATCCTCCCAGAATGAATGTTCGCCTGCTTTTTCAAGACCGAGCGCAACGGCTTCTTGGAGTGGCGCATTGGTACAGAATACCAACCGAGAGTGGGCGGCTAGAGTTGCCGAGATCAAAGGGGCGTCACCGATTAGCCATCCTGATAGTAAGCATGAGGTGCGGAGTGTGATCTCACCGATTCTCCATCCTGTCGCAGCGAATGATTCTGACAATCAGCACAGTACAACTTGGCAAAGATAAAAGCTCACTTCCTCCAGACCCAATAGTGATGGTCCTCTCCCACATGCCCGGCAGAGAAGCCATCCGAACATGCTCCACGTTATCATACAGCATACAGTCATACACCTCATCTGCTAGGCAGAGCACGTTGAACTCCACACACAACTCGGCGATCTTGGTCAATTCCTCGCGTGTAAACACCTTGCCAATGGGATTGTGGGGTGTGTTGACAATAATAGCTTTGGTCTTTGATGAGAACGCCTTGCGGAGCTCGGTGAAGTCGATCGACCAGTCTGCGCCGGAGGTGATGCCAGTGGTGGAGGTTGGTGGGTGGAGGGGGACATAAACAGGGTTGGCACCTTGGAATTTGATCGATGCGAAGTACTGGTCGAAGAAGGGTTCAAATAGAATGACTTCTTCTCCTGGATTGACATGCGCGACCAGTGCGGCGTACGTTCCTGCCAATCAGCCCGAGATGACATACAACGCAAAGGACATACCGCAATTCGCTCCAGCAGACGCCATGATCTCCGTGTCTTTCAACTCCCTACCCTCCTTGACTAGATTCTCAAACTTTGGCGAGAAGTGATTCTTGAGCGCTTTGATAAGCTTTGGTCGGCCGCGCGGATGGCAGTAGTGGTTGACCATCACATCGGAAATCATAGCCTCGTGTAGACCATCCATGATCCATCGAGGTGGAGCCCAGTTCATGAAGCCCTGACCGAGGTTGATGGTGTCTGCTGGGACATTTGCGGGACTGACCATCAGCGCAGAGCTGTGACCGAACTTACGTGAAAATGGACCACACATCTGACTTGTGCATATTGCCGTCGAACAGTCTCTCGGCCTGAGGCACTACGGCATCTCGAGAAGCCATGAGGGGCGCTGGAGTGTCCTTTGTAGCGGGTGAAGAGGTGTAGCGCGAGCTCAAAGATAGAGCTGGTCTGGAGAGGCTCAGAGTAGAGATGAGGGGTCGGGCGGATCGGATCGGATCAAGCTCATGCGCTGGCGTGGAGTATAGGGCTGAGCTGTAAGTTGTCCGCACTGTTGTTGCAGCTGCTGTCACTGTAGATTCCATCTCATCTCATCTCATCTCATCTCGCCTTTGACTCGCAAAGATCGGCGGCATCTCTCGGAGGAAGCCGACGCTTCGGATAAACAACCCCACGCGGCTAAATGACTCCCCCGTGGGTGTCGGCGTTCCGCTTATCGCCGAAACACAATCGCCACAGCCAGTTTCGCCACTCTCAACCGTCTCTCTCATATCGCCGCCCGCCGGCGGTCTTCGCCGCTTCTCTTCTGCCAGTAGCAACCTCTGCGGCCAATCTTGCGTAGAAGGGTACCTATACAAAACTTCTCTACCGACACCTATCGACAGCCGAGATGAAGGACATCACCTCTGTCGAATTCCTCGCCATCCCTGAGGGGGTTACCGTTGTCTCAAAGGCACGCACCATCACCGTTGAGGGCCCAAGGGGCAAGCTCGTCAAGCGGGTCGCACACATCCAGATGGACATCCAGGTGGTGAGTATCATACGGCGCTCCATACGGAGCGAAGGAGGTTTCAGAGGCGCCCTGTGTAGCAGGAGTGCAGTGCGGAGAACTTCTTGAGGAGAGCCATGGAACAGCGCGACAGAGGGGAACCCTTGATCCTGCATCAAATCGACTTTCGCTAATCTCCTAGGTCAAGACACCCAAGGAGAACAAAGTCCAATTCACCATCTGGCACGGCGCCAGGAAGCACGTTGCGTGCCTCCGAACTGTCAAGTCAATGGTTGAGAACATGATCACTGGTGTCACCAAGGTCAGTCCAACTGCTTTCCACTTGAATCTTTGCTAACCCCACAGGGCTTCCTCTACAAAATGCGCCTCGTCTACGCCCATTTCCCCATCAACGCCATCCCATCCGACGACGGAACATCCCTCCAGATCCGAAACTTCCTCGGCGAGAAAATTGTCCGGGAATGCCCCATGCTTGAGGGAACCACCGTTTCGCTATCGGAGGTCAAGGATGAGATCATCATCCAGGGGAACGACATTGAGAAGGTTTCGCAGTCAGCAGCTAGCTTGACGGATAAGACACGGGTCAAGAACAAGGATGTGAGTTGTATTTCAGGGTTTGGGTTTGGGTTATGAGATATTGAACTGGAGGGTGGGCTGGAAGGGCCATTGGGACAAGATGGATTCTGCTCGAGCTCCCAGCAGGCATAGAGGAGGGCAGAGGGGTACCATGTCAGCTCACGGCATTTTCCAAAACCTCGCCCAACATTATCATTCCTCCATCATCCCACACCTCCTCATGCATCTACACTCTCACACGTCATGTAGCATCGCTAACAAAGCAGATTAGAAAGTTCCTTGATGGTATTTACGTTGTACGTGGAATCATTGCATGTTTTGAACGAAAGCTGACTTGGGGCAGAGCGAAAAAACCTCCGTCGTCACCGAATAAGCGCGGGGTCTTGGGGGAGCGGGTGTGGGGATCAGGAAACAGGGCTGCTCATCGACATTCGGGGTTCCCTTACGCGGGTCATCAGAGTGCGGCGGGAGATGGGGTCTTGTGGATTGGTTTTCGCATGTATCATCATGAGCATACGACATGGGCTATAGGGATGAGGGTTGATCTTGTTCGGGATGTAGGGATGAGGTTGGGTGGTGTAGGGTGTGTTCGGATGCGGTTGGAGTTATCGCTCTCAGGTCAAGGTGGGCTGGATGTCCAGGGGCGGACACGGCGGGTCGACCAGGAGTCTCGTCAGTCGCAAAGAGGAGACTGTCGGCGGAGCGAAATCGATAGCAGGGCTCGGACTCGATACTCATCGGCGGTTAGACTGACGTACAGGTCAACCAAACGACACTGATGCATAGTACAGAATACACATATGGTATAACGATTGCCGACTACTCAAGCTCCAACCTCCACCTCGGCAGTCCACGGCATGCCACGATCACCACTATCCGCCAGTACTGAAGGTGTCCCTTCCAGTATGCAACGCCCCGCTGCGTGTCAGATACCACACCGCCAATCCGGCCAGTGTGACTCCTGCGATTGCCCCCAACACCGTGCCCTCGGATCCCGCTCCGACATCTGCATCCCGCATTCGACTGTCGCCATCAGGGAGGGAAGTATGGCTCCTGTCGATCGAGAACGACGACGTTAGGAGTGCGAGCTCCTCCTGCTTCGTTTTGATGTCCTTCAGAACGACTTCTCTGTCGATGTTTGTCGTCAACCTCTGTGTATGCAGGTCGCGAAGCGATTGTGCGGTCTCGAGAGTTGTGGCACACCCCTCGGACGTCTTGAGGGCTTGTTCGACGGTCTTGATTCCGGCCCAGATGCTCTTGTCACGCAGCTGCTTGTCCAATACCGAGAGAGGCACTCTGTTGCGCTTCACAGCCTCGAAGTGCTCGCGCATCTTCTCTTCGCCCTTTGAGTGCCTGTCGGTCTTGGACATACTCGGTCCCCTCTCCCCAATGGTGTCATACATATCACTCAAGATCTCACCGGGCAACGCGACGTTGGCGATCGTATGATTGCCGCCCACCCTGCCTTTCCACTCATCAAAGACCTTCGATCCGCCCTGACCGTACTCTTTGTCAATGACTTTGCGGGCTTTGTCATGGAAGTCGATGATGCTCTTGGTGAGCTCGGCGCTCGGTTTCTCCTTCGGCCCAACCGACTCGGGGTAGTACCAGGAGTAGACGGCGGAAGGAAGGTAGGATGTAATGGTCATGTTATCGATCAGGTGTGTGGTGTTCGGTCTTGGAGTGAGTAGTGTGGGTGATCGATGGGGATCGATGATGATCGATTGGATTGGGCGACTTTGAGGGTAGGGAAGAATGAGGGATGCTAAGGGGGAATGGATGGGGCTTTTATCAGTGAGGAGAGCAGAGCGAGTGAGGCAAAGACACTGGACCAACATCCTTTGTCCATGTGGAGCAACGCCGGACGTCAGGAGCGCACTGACGATCATCCTTAGTATCCTGCCTGATCAAACGCGTTTGGACATGTTGTGCGCACACCATCTGACGTGCTCTGATCAGTACTACTAGCTGGAAACTTAGGGGAGAACATCCTTAGACATATACGATTCTGAGACACGTTTCCAAAAGCTGACCTCGCCTGAGTCAGCAAGTGCGATATCCCTCAGCCGTCCGGGCCAAGCAAGCTTCGACACTGACTATGGGTTATGCATAACGCGCGCTCTAAGGTGTATGATATAAGGTACAATCAATCACGCTCCAGATGCTATCCACACCGGCGCGAGCTTCAAGGCGCTCACACGCCACCCTCCGTCCCACTTCTGCCGTTTCCCAAGGCGGAGCTCAACCAGCTCGGCTGCCAAGACTCGCTGATCCCCTCGTCTGATCCCGTACCTCCCAGGTAGTACCACGAGGCCAGTGCAGCACCGAGTAGACCCACAGTGCCCACCACGCGACTGGTCTTAAACGAGCTCTCCGTCGGTGCAGCGGCCTCCTCCTCTTCTTCCCCCTCATCGTCCCCTTCCCACTGTTCCTCCACTACCTCGACTGGAGTCTTGAGGCGCTCAACCTCCGCCCGCAGGGACGTGATGACTCCGTCCTTCGCCGTGCTTTCCTCCATTGCCCGCCTGTTCGCCTGAGTGAGCTCTTCGACTTTGGACTCCAATGCCGACAGCTGCTGAGAGAGCTTTGTATCGCCCGTGCCGCTCATCCCCAGATATCGCGAGACATCGTGTAAGATCGAGTACTATTTCTCCACAGCGGCCTCATTCAACTTGCGGTCCCAGATGACGCGGGCCTGCTCTGCAAGCGATTCTCGCCGCGTTTGGTCAGCAGAGATCTTCCTGATGAGACCATCGGCTTGGGACTCCCAATCCTGGACAGAGAGGGACCGCGTGACGGACTGCTTGAGGTCTGCGATGGGATCTCGAGAAGCAGCACTTGCTTGAAGCTGACCGTTGAGTAACTTGGAGATGCGAGCACCAAGCGCAGCCTTTCCGTTCTCCTCTGAATTCAGTTGGGTGTAATTTGGAATTGAGATGCCGTCGTAAAGGGCTGACAGCTCTTCAACGAGCATTTCGGCTTTCCGCTCGTGAGGGACGTTTGACATCTTTTGTGCAGCTCCGCGTAAAGAGGCCAAGCTCTTCGCCCAATCTCCCCCGAACTCTTTCTCTTCGAGTCTCCTGAGCGTGTTGTGGATCTCTTTTCGCTTCACCGCTCGCGAATCGCGAGAGCTCAGAGAGCCAAGCCCCCATGAGCGGATGCGTTGAACGGGATTCGTGAGGGTGGAACCGGTACCTTGAGAACTGATCTTGGTGTCTTTGAGACCGAGGACTGTCCCGGAGGCTGCGTCAGTGGAGTTGTAAGGAGGAGGTGGAGCGGGGTGGTTTGACATCATGATATGTTCTGTGATGGCGGACGATTGCTGAGTGGGATGTAGAAAAGCGAGGGAGAGAGAACTCGCTCGGTCGGCCAACGCAAGGTCGTGCTTGCCCAAGGCTTGCGGTGCCACATGATTCCTTTGATTTTGCGACACAGTTTGGGCAGCCCTGAGTTTCCTAGTAACCCCTGTAGAGATCCTTAATCATACTCCCCGCAAGCAGAATGACCTTACGCGTCGCAGTCGAGCAGGAATAGCGAAGTTGCAGCTGGGCCTGATGTCACTCCCCCGGAACCTAGCTCCCACATGAAACGCCAGCTTTTGCCCTCTTTGAAACTGATTCCGAGGGCTCCCTGAGCGCCTTTTGAGCTCGCCTAACCGGTAGACATAGAGTCCGATCATACTCCTCAGATCTCGCAGACTCTTATCTCGGCCACCTGACAATAGTCAGTACACCAGCAGGTTGGATCTCACAAAGCACGAGCAATCAATCATGGGAGCGAGGCAACGCCCCAGCGAAGCTTTGGTGAGATGAATGTTTGCTTACGTGATGTAATGTTCGGAGTTGAATTGTCTTGGCGTTCGGCTCCGAACTCTACTCTACTCTCCTCTAACCGATCTTGCTTGCAGCTATTTCCCATCATCTTATAGACTCCCGGCTCACTCATCCTTCTACCTCAGTCAACACAGAATACCTCAAGGGCCGCTAGGGGAGAAGATTGGCGAGGGATTCCCGTCTAGGCGTCCATCTCCGAACCATGCCACCCGGAATTTCGACTTCCAACGATACCCCATGGGCAGACGGCACAATCCCTTCTACTCCGCACCAGCACGGTCCGCCATCGCAAACCCCACATCTTTCTCCCTTATCTGTGGCATCTCCGAGATCTCCCCTTCTACCTACTTCGCCTCACGCGGAAAGAGGTCGTATACCCGACACGCTCACACCCGCTCCGCCGGATACCGCAGGTGGTGGAGCTGGCTTTGCACCACCGCCATACTCTGAGCAACCGACATATACATCTCATCGCGGTCTGACATGGGGTCATGCGGTGACTGGTACTACCAGTGCTCCAGTCAATCACCCTTCTGCCTGTAAGTCAAATTCCAACGGACGTTAATTTGACGCCACTGATCTGACTCGACAGTGCCCGAGCGAAAGGTTCGGTCATTCCTCGAGCCTCTTGCCCTCCCATCTCCATTTGCCAAAGCTCCTAAGTCCCGCGTCTCAAACTTTAGAGAAGGGCTGAGAGAAGGTGGATTAGGGGCATGGGCCGAAGTGAGAGAAGGGTTGAAAGGGCCCGTAGGGTTGACGTGGTACTGGGCGAAAGAGGGCGGAGCGATTGGGGCGCTCAACGGTCTGGGATATGGAAGTGAGTCTTCTAGCCCCAGCAAGGGCAGTATTCGGTAGATTCGGCTCGGCTCACAGCTGACATCTCAGCTGCCATCCTCGCCCTCTGTCCCATCTCCGCTTCTATAGCCTTCATCAATCACTCATCACGCGGCGCGATTCGAGGGGTTCGCTCTGCTAAAGAGAGGCGGCAAGCCAAACGAATCACAGCGAAATCCACATCCACTCTCTCCACCGCCAACCCCGCAGCAAGTCCCTTGTCCATGCAACGGACTTCCACCATGGGTAGCGCCATCAGCCGCCGGAGTCGAGTCGGAAATCTCTTATCACGGGTGACGACAAGCCGATCTGCGTCTGGACCTCGAACACCGGACGATGAGAATACTGCGGAGGTGGAAGTGTCAGATACGGGAGAGGGATCATCGAGGAGGATAACGCCGTTCCCTCAGAGCCCATTAGGGGGGTATGAGAGCTCCGCTGCGTCTCCCGGATCCATACCTCCAGGCAAGAGGGCAGGGACAACTCAACTGGAGCTGGATACCAAATGGGGATCGCCAACTTCGCCCTCTTTGGCAGCTGCCTCGGGATCAGGTCGACGAAGCACCACCGTCGAATCGACACCGAGGCTAGATGGGATGCACCAGATCGAGCTGGATACTAAGTGGGGCTTGTCGGCACTTCCGCCTCTTGTGCCGCCGGCCATGCCGTACGCGTGGCAATCCGATGCTGAGGCTGGACCGAGCAATCGGGGGACACCGCAGCTGGAGAGAGATATCAAATGGCCGATCGTTCCGCCTGCGGACGATGGAGTTTTAAGTCGGAATGGGGAGGGGAAGTCCCGCCATGTCATGAGCGCCATCGGGTCAGGTGCACCTGGGAGACCGCCGGTGGTGGAGGAAACGAGCGGGCTGGAGATGCAGCTGAAGTGGGAGAATGAGATGGCTAGGGCTGGTAGGGGCTGAGACGCATGTCGGAGCAATACGATCAATGCCGAAATCTAGGCACAAGCTGGTCAGTGTCGTCCTTGCGCGGTCCAAGCAAGTGTGAGCTGACATACTCAGAGCAGTATCATCGACTTGAGATCCTCATACACTGGGAGGTCAGGCAGCAGATAGCAACGCGGGTATGTCTTATTACACCAGCTATCAGTAAGTAATGTCCTCAGTGCGGATCCAAGCGAGCAGGTGAGACGTGAACAGTGGAACGAGCACAGGCTGACTACTTCCCCAGGTACGCTCTGTATGTCATGTCGACGTGAAGTCAAGGCGCTCTACCTGTAGTACTGGGTCAAGGTCTGTACATACAGCACCCTCAATTGCCTGAAGAAGGGGAGATATGGACACCCCTTGATATGAGCGTTACTCCTCCGCGGGTCATCGGTCTTGGCCCATTTGCGGGCCGATAGCCCCAGACATGGCGGATGAAGATAGCGCTTCCCACCGCTTGAGTTGGTTAATGTGGCATCTGCGTCGCTGTCTCATAGGGTCCGATCGTCATGTATTGGCTATCGATTGTAGATGTTGGCTATCGACAATCACGATAGCCAATTTCTTGCCATGGCGAGTCCTTGCTCTGCTCGGCACCGGGACAAGCATCGGCCCGGCCGGGCCCGGCTATACGCGGCCGGACCAAGTCCACCTCCGAAGGTATGCGATCCACCTGCAATCCGAAGACTCTCTTTTCACTTCCGACATATCGCTCTCATAGACTTACCATCACAGCATCACAAGCGAAATGTCCGGCATCCCTACCTACGACGCCATCAAGATCCCCTCGCACGTCGAGACGATCCTCATCACCGGAGCAGGCGGTATGTCCTCTTCACCTCCTCTCCACTCCGCGCCCAGCTGACATTCCAGGTTTCGTGGGTCAAAAGCTCACTCAGCTGCTCTTGCAATACGCTCCCGGCGTTAAGCTCCTCTTGACCGATGTGGTCCAACCACCCACATTCGGCGTTTCCGACGAGTCCAAGTTGAAGGCCGTCAAGGTTGATTTGGGAAACACAGATGCGGTGAAAGCTTTGTTTGAAGGCGAGAAGATTGGATTGGTATACGCACTTCAGTACGTTGCTCTCTCATCATTTCAGAAATATACTGACAAGCCGTAGCGGTATCATGTCGGGTCAATCCGAGTCCAACTTCGAACTAGGCTACAAAGTCAATGTCGACTCCCACCTCAACCTCCTCCGAGCGGCTCACGCCCACGCTACCGAGACTGGTCAGACTGGCGATAAGAAGCCTGTCTACGTCTTCGTCTCCAGTTTGGCCATCTACGGCGGACCGGGCTGTGGTCCCCTCGACCATGTCGATCCTCGCAAGACACCTCTGTACCCCGGTACGAGTTACGGTATTGAGAAGAACATCATGGAGCTGTATGTATATGACTACGGACGAAGGGGTAAGTCATTACTTGACAATTTCAATCTATGAAAAGCGTGTACTGATATACAGATTACCTTGACACTCGTTCGGTCCGTCTGCCTACCGTTTGCATTCGATCAGGAGCAGTGAGTCCCTTTTCGCCTCGAATCCAGCCCATCCCAGCCCACGCTCGATCAAGCTGACATTACCAGCCCTCCAGTGCTGCCTCATCCTTCGTCTCTGGTCTAATCCGGGAACCCCTCCAGGGCATCCGCACAACCCTCCCAGTAGCTTCATCAGCTGACGACCCAAACGTCAACAACTACCCCTTGTACTGCACAAAAGTCACCACTGTCCTTCGCAACATTGCGTACGCCGGTGTTATGCCCGAGGACAGGTTCCCTCCTGGAGAGGGACGAAGTATCAATCTGCCCGGGGTGAGAGTTACACCAAAGCAGATGTTGGCGGCGCTGTAAGTTGCATTATCCCGCTCTGGCTTGCTCGGGATTGCCGAGCTGATGTATTTATAGGAGGAAGTACGGCGGTGAAGAGGCTTTCAAATTGGTCGATTACAAGATTGATACTGCCGTTCAGACGATCTGTAAGACCTGGGCTGGGGACTACGATAGTGCCATTGCTCAAAAGATGGGCTTCGAGGTGGATGATAAGGAGGAAGGGTACAATGAGGCTGTTGAGGAATTCATCAAGCACGAGTTGAAAGGCGGACAGAAGTAGCGTCAGTACCTGTGATATCGCCGACTATACTGGTTTCTGATCCTTGTGTATCGATGCAATTGTATATGCCAAGACTAAAAGAAAACGATAATCTATATGTTACAGATGGATATCTACTATAGGTCGCGAAGCATTAATTGAAACCCTCATACAAATACAGTCGTTAACACCCAGCCATAACCCAAGAACCACACCACCTCACGTACTTCCCCTCCGAGCGTCCTCTCCTCCTCCTCTGACCCACACCGTCTCCCCCGCGATCCTCTTCCGCGCCTCCCCAATCATGCTCAACACGGCCTTTTGATGTATCGGTTTCGTCAGGATATCATCCGCCCCCGCAGCAATGTACTCTTCTTGATCCTCGCGCAGGGCGTTGCCAGTGCAGCCGACGATGAAGATGTGCTGGCCCATCTCACGGACGTGCGATGCCACTTCGACACCTGACATGAGAGGCATTTGACTATATGTCAGCTGAGGTCCCACGCGCGATGACGTCTGAGAAGGGACGAGTGACTTACTTGTCAAGGAAGACAATGTCGAATTTGGGTAACCCCGGTTTACCCTCGAAGCAGTCTTTAAGCATCTGCAGGGCGATTTTCCCATTTTCGGCAGTGGTTACTTGATGTCCTAGCCGTGTCAACATCCGGGACATGAGCATGCGAGTCAACCTGTTCTCGTCAGCGTCTTGTTCAATTCGTCAGCGAAAGGAAAGGGAGACTGACTTGTCATCATCCACCACCAGAGTACACAGCGGTCGCTCTGACATTGCAGATGCTGCCGGTTCCTGTATCCGAGTGACAGGAGCAATCGCGGTCACCGGAGTATTCTCTGATGATCCCGCTGCATTAGTATCTGCTACCCGCGGTGCTGGCGCATTCTCGAAGTGCGTCCGTCCGGAATCGCTCGAACCCCGCTGCAGTATCGGTCTAGCACTGTCAAACGGATTCGTGTTCGCCCTCGTTTCAGGCGATAATGGCGCAGGCGTTTGAGTCTCCGTATAAGTCGATGGGAAAGTCGACGTGATCAACTCTTCCATCGGCACCGGACGTTGCGCCCCGTGCGCTTCGGGCAGGAGAGGCATTCTCGAATCGGATAATGGGAGAGGTGGGCGATGAGGCGAAGCTTCTGGCGGTTGATAGTCCACGACATGGATAGCCGGGGTCACTGTTGTCGATTGCGATAAGGGAGAGTGCTGGAGGATGGATGGTGGATGTCTGGCGGGGTTGAGTGGGGGATCAGGCTTAAAGAGGCTGGGTACCGTAGGGTTTTGTGCGAAAGTAGGCGTCATTCGATCTTTGTTTTGTTTTGGTGAGCCGAGTAGTGTCATCCCCAGATGTACCGAATCTTTTCGTCGAGGAGGTAGCGAGTAAGGCAATTCGAACCAGAACATCGAACCCTTTCCGAATTGACTTTCAACCCCTAATCGCCCGTTCGAGAGTTTGACGATTTGGCGGACAAGGGCCAGACCGAGGCCGGAGCCTTTACCGCCCTGCCGCCGTCCAATCTCAGTTTGGACATAAGGTGAGAAAAGGCGATTGCTAATATGTATAAGCTACGCCAACAACTCGTAGCCCGATTCTAACTCACTCAATCACGTCCTGCTTCTTTAGACCAACTCCAGTATCATGAATTTCCACCCTAACCACCGCCTTCTCTCTCCTTCTCTCTCCGCTTTCCTTTTCTCGAATCGAATCCCGACTCTGCCGCCGGTTCTCAAGAGGTACCGAGCCCTTCTCCAAATCCGGGATGTAATCCAGCTTATCATCATTCTTATCTTCGACATGTCTGACTTGGGCATGAGCAGTTGTCTGCGCATTCCCAGCGGCGATATTTAGCGGATCGTCAACCTCTGTCGAGGGTGTAGGCTCAAAGCGAGGATAGAGGAGTTTGGTGACTATTCGGACTGAACCTAGTTCGGTGAATTTGATGGAATTTGAGACGAGATTGCTATTTCATAAGCTCTGTTGACGATATGGGTCTCGAGTTATACTCACCTAGTGACCTGCCTCAGCCTCATTTCATCCCCAACAAAAACACCGCCAATCTTGTCAATGTCGTGATCTAACTCCACGATCAACTCGATACCAGCCATCTGCGCCTGCATCCGATGACTGAGCGCGACCAGCTGAATGGATTTATGGAACTCGAATGGTTTTCTCGCTTGAGCGAATTTTCCAGACTCCATGCGGTTGAAGGAGAGAACGTCATTAAGGACCTGAAATAGATCAGTCAACCTGACTGGAGTTGGTGAGATGGGCATGACTCACTTTCTCCATCATGGTCAGACTCCCCATCAAGCCATGAACCATCTCCGCCTGATCCTCTTCCAGCCCTCTGAACACTTCCTCACCTTCCAAATTCTGTACAGCCAGCAACGCGGTATTGAGCGGTACCCGAACTTCGTGGAAGATGTAAGATACAAATCGCTTCTTCGAATCAGCCGAGCGCCGCTCGAGTACCTGAGCAGATTGGGTGGCGCGATATTGGATTTTGAGCTGCTGGCGCAGTGCGAACATTTGTCTGTCGGAGCGTTCTCTGAGGAATGATGCGCCAATAATGAAGGCTTGGAAGAATGAGACTGGATCGTCAGTTTGTTTTTTCCGCTCGTGTCATCAGAAATTACGCTTAGACTTACACATAACAATGTTCCGGTAGAATAGAGTAGGATAATTTTCCTCCGTCATCAAGAGCGAACACATCATAATCAACCACTGTATGGCTCCAAAAACCGCATATGCCCTTCCCTGCTTCATGGTGAAGACTGCTAGCGTGCTTTGGCCATAGCAGAATGCAAAGAGATTGATGAAATTGCGCGAGCCGCATTGGTTGTCGAATGAAAAGAAGCCGCAGACCTTCATCTCGACGACGAGAATGTCAGCAAATACCCAAGTGGCACCGACGAGCCATGGTTGATAGATGCGCGGATTGCGACGGGGGAAGTCGAAGATGACGAAGAAGATGATGGGGACCGATAGGACCTGGTGGGTCAGTATGACGGAAGTAAGAGCAGACGATGACGCCAAAACAAAGATGACCTACACCTGCACATGCTACGTAAAGACCCCAGTTTATCGTCGTGAGGGGCTGGGGTAACAGAGAGACTGTCAATATCCAGGCGATGAGGAAGTAGCTAGCTGAAGCGATCGCGCTGGCTTTGCTCATGAACCACATCTACTCGTCAGCACCGATCGGCCGATCTCAGCCCACGATAAGTGGACTCACTTCTTTCTGATATGCCCTTTCCTTGCTCTCCTCAGGGAAGCTAGAATCGAAGAAGTGCTTGAAGTTCGGCCAAAACCTCTCCATCATAAACTCGTACACTCTCGTCCTCTTCACCCAGCTCCGCCTTCGATCCCTCCGTATACTGCCCATCTCACTTCTCGTATCCCTTCCTCCGGCGTCATCCTCCCCTTCCTCTCCATCCGCTTTTGACGCGCGCGAAAACAGGCCCGTTCCCGAATCCTTCGTCTCTCCACCTTGCGTCGTACTCCCCGCGTCACTCTTGGCGACCGGTGGCACAAAATGTTCAAAGTCATTATCGACAACGGTATGCCCGAACGGATCGCTAGGATTTTGATTGGGATCGTCGTCGTCGCCGTAGCGCGAGGTAGAATTTGCCGCTGATGATTTGGGACGGCGCCGAATCTGCTTTTTATGCTTACTGCTCGTTCCCGCTAGGGGATTGAGTAAGTCGAGGGTAGGTCCAGTGACCTTCCCGTGCTCGCTTTCGAGGTAGAGGATATCGGTGTGGTTGAAGGAAGAATCGTGGGCTGATTCGGAAGTGGTAGAGGGGTGCGATGGGGGTGTGAGGTGCTTCTTGACCTTCTCCCAAGCGGAAGAGTACCTCGATGGCGCAAATCGAGCCCGTTGTGGTTGACCGCCACCGCGAGGGGGATGCTCATGTGTGAACATGGCCGGCATGGTGAACGAAGTTGGATCAAATGGTCGCTCGACCGACAACTCAGCGAAGCTGAGAGGTCAAAGCGATAAGCGTGATTGTGATCCGCTTTGATCACAGCACAATCATTAACCTCGTTGAATGATTTCTGCCGCTGAGTGATGATGATGACCAAATTTGGGCGATCACAGTCAAGGTAGACTGACGATCAGCGCGAGGCCGGAAAGTGTCGGCAAGGTGAAACCGTTTCAGGGCGGTGGGTGGGGCGATAAGTTGAGTTGTTCCAGCGTTGGAGGATTTCGATATGACAAAGCGACGCGATGCCACTCGGTACGCTTCGAGTTTTTTTTTTCGCGTGATCGCTGAGCGGGCGGACAGACTCTCTCCTGGTCTAGAGAGCCGTGAAGCTGAAGGAGAACCAGATGATGATGGAGAAGCGAAGCAAGCACAAGGGGGACCCGGAAAACTGTTTGGCCCCGAAGATGCCTTCCCTTTACGCAACTGACTCACGCGCCTCTGGTCAGGCACGACTACTGCTTGCGGAAATGTATTTGTATTCCCTTCACCTATGACGCGCCTGTCTTACCCTTCTTCGCTTCACCCCTTAAAAGATCCTTCATGCACTTCTACACCACACCTATCATCTTCAATACCCTCCCCACTTGTGCAGACCGTCCCTTCACCGGCGCCTGCTTTATCCCAAACAGTCTGACTGTTGTATCTCTCCACACCCCAACTCCAACAGAAGTCAGACCCGCAACGTAGATATCACCCCAAAGAAGCGATGTGAGCCAGATGGCGGATGCTTGAGACCACTGCAGTTATCAGCATATCGCACATCCGGCCCGGTTCTCATCACTCACTTGGAACCGTCTGGGAGCAATAGGCGGCGCAGGGGGTAAAACCTCCCCAATTTCCACCTCCTTCAACAGTCTGAATACCTTCGAAGAAGGTGCGCCAGATGTTGACGTGGTGTCCTGAATCTTTGGCAAAAGCTCGGATATCGCAACAAGAACCGGATCAAGCGGTAATCTTTCTGATCAGCTTTTGAGATCTGTCCTCTTGCGGCGATGCTGAACTTACCCTTTCTGCCAACTTGATACCCAGTCCTGAGTAGGCACATACTTATTCGGCCCAACGCCCGCCGCTGCGACCTTCATCATTTCCTCATCTGGCATATCACCTTCGCCCGCTACCGATCCCAGCGTCTCGGGAGCGAGCGACAGTGATGTAGTCGACTCCGTAGCCCTCATCTTTCCCCTGGCCTTCTCACTCATCCCGGACGCAGCTTCCGTAGGTGGTGGAGAGACAAGCGGGACCCTATTTCTGGGGTTGAGCGGGTCGTCCGATTCGCCCGGAGTGATGACAGGCTGGATCTGCGCTGAGGCGGCATCTTCGTCATCGCCGACTTCTCGACCGAGCAGTGCAGCTTTTTCAGCCAGCATGTCTAATTCCGAATTCGTCCGCCTCAGTCCGGGTGAATCTGCCGGTCGATTCGCAGCCTCGGTAGCTGCCGCTCGCAGGGCTTTCCGCCGCTGGATTTCGCGAAGACCCGAGACGAGAGTAAAAGTCGCAAGAGTCTGGAAATCCTGGTGTGAGCGAAGGATGGCGTACACGAGGTTTGGGTTGTCGTTGAGCTGGTGATACAGGATCGAGTTGAACGTCTCAAGACTACACATCAGCTCAGCCAGTCACGTTACTTACAGGTAGTAGACCAATCTCGGATGACCCTCATCTGCCAACAAGAAGTTCGGAGCCGAAAACGCTTTGAAAAGCTGTAACAATCTCGTACTGGCCTGCACGCCGATCCCTTTCCAGTGCGGCGCAACGTTCGAAATCGTAATCATCAAAGCGGGGAATAGCGGATTCAAGCCAGGCGTTGTTGCTATCGAGTAGATGGAAACAATGAGGTGGTCGGCAGTGTTGGTATTGCCTGAAACGGCCCATTTGGCGGGGATGGGAATTCGGACAGGTTGAGCAAGAGATAGTGCGAATGATTGGTCGGCTGACAGCGTTTGCAGGAGATAAGCGAGGAGGCGGAGAAGGCCGTGTTGGGCTGGATCATCCTTGAGATCAAGGCAGATGAGGAGGATATAAGCGACGAGATCGGCCGTGCGGTTGGTTTCGTACAGATATTGCCGGAATCGCTTGTTGAGATCGACGAAGCGCCAAAGCAACATGACTCTGGATCAGTATGATTCCAAATTCAGAGAAGTCCTACTTACAGGTTTCAAGGATGTAAGGAACGGGCTGCTTGCTTCCAGGTAAATAGACGTTGGAAACTGCTGTCTGTTCCTCCAACACCGCAAAAATGCCGCCCAATATGAAGCTGAAGTCCTCTTTCCGATGCTGTAGCATCAGCACAACCCACAACCATGTTTTTTCTAGACTCACTAATTTAGACACAAAGAACCTGAACGCATTCTCCTCTTTCCCCTCGCCCATCCCTTCTTCTCTCCTCGCCTCTTGGTGATCTAGCGCAACGAGCAAAGTCATGAGGCATGCTCGAACCAAGGTCCTTTTCTCCTCCGCCCCTTTAGAAATGAGATGGTTGTATGGGAGTTGCCCTACAGTGTTCGGCTTGACAACGACAAGAGATGTGTTGAGGAGGGAACAGAGGAGGGACAGGACGAGTCGCCGCTCGAGCGAGTGGGTGAGGTGCGAAAGTGGCTGATTCGGGGTGGTAGGTAGAGCATGGGGAGAGGTGTAGATTGTGGTAGATAGGAGAATCATCAAGAAGCCTACTCATGTCAACAAGTCATTCTTTTATTCTTTTAGAAAAGCGGACTCACGCAATACTTCAACTTTATTTCTGTCGAGCTCGGCTGTAGACCCTACGCTGACGGTACTACCTACGCCTTTCTCCCAAATGACATACTACCATATCAGCTCATTTCTCACATCTAAGCCAACAGAGCTTACGTTGACTTTCTCTCCCGCAGCCTGCTGACCGCGCACAGTCTCCGGCACCGTAAAGCCCGCGCAGAAAAGGAGGTCGATCGTACAGCTGAATAGCCTATCGATCAAGCTAGGCAACAATTCTTCATCCTTCTTCTGCTCAGTCCCTGTTGCCGCACTTTCCGCCGACAATGGATCTGCCGCCCCATCTCCATTCTCCTTCTGTGCGCCATTGACATCCGCCCTGCCCAAATCGCCTCCTTCACCCTCATCATCTGAATCTTCAATCGTGAACTGTCCCTCATCCACCACTCCCCCTGTCCCATGATTACCGACGCCCTCGACACTCTCGCCTTGAGGGACAGGCTGGCGAGACCATAGATGCTCTTGCGCAAAGTTTCCTCCGGCCGATATGCCGCCTTCTCTAGCTGTAGCTTCTGCTTCGTAGACGATGACTAGAACTCGGCCGAGTACACGAAGACAGTTGAGCGCTTCGCGTGTCGTATCTTGCCCATTTGAACTTCGGGCAGATGTCGATGAAGCCGATGGGAAGAACTCGGAGGGGAGGAGCGTGAATAAATGATGAGAGAGGTGGAAAATCAGGTTGGCAAGATTGGTCGGTTGGGCAGTGAGCGTTTGGCGGACTACATCATCAGCGCTTCAACGATTACTTGAGGATGGCGAAAGACATACCATCTTGCGCTGTGATTAAGGAATAGACATCCTGCGCTGAGCTGAACAAGGAGTAATATTGCGCCCAGTACCCTACATCAGATCGTGAAATGACCTAATAAGCGTATCAGTCTCACTTCGCCCAACCACCCTTCATCGAATCATCTGAAACCCGCATTGCCGCGATGGTTCACGCTTCGCGGCCAGAGATGCGTAAAGTAGACCCACCTCATCTCCATATAGGCGCTTGATCCCATTATCCCCGCTCTTGAACTTCAACTGCGCATCCTCCTGCGTCGAAAGGAAGGGCAAGCCAATAGCTTGTGGGAGCGACTTGAAAGTCGGGAGCCGCTTGAACATTCCGCAAGCTGCTTTTTGGGGCGTCAATGACCGCAGCGCCCTGTGATGCTGTCAAGCAGTCGGGAGTCGGACGGGCTAGTGGACTGGCTGGGTGCTAGCTAGCTGGATGAAGGTAGAAGCAGACACATATAGTCGCGTCGACAACAGAGCCAAGACTGTTTGATCCCGCGTCAATCATGGGCGTAGTTGCCAAGTCGCATCATTTGCTGCATCATGCATTACTGATCATCTCCAGCGCAGTGTATCGACCCCTGGACAGGAGTGTCCGGATTTCCGTGGTCTGCGATAGACAAAAGAGAAGCAGAGAGCATAAGGCTCCAGCGACTGGATCACCTCACGGTCCTCACCAGCTGTCAGCCCCACGGTACTTTGTCGGTCGCGATCTCTCTCCTCCTAACACGCGTAATGTACGGCGAGAAGAGCCGAGCCGCTGCCTAATTGACCTTGGACTTGGAATATTGTCACCTTATGCCCAACGCCGACTTTGACTGTGTAGAGTGGACGGTGTGAAACTTTGAGATCGGCCAATTCCATACTCACAACCTGTGCTGATTTACCATCCCGAGGGCGAGGATAGCGGTTTAGGAGGGAGTCTTGCCAATCGAGCATATCACGGCTCGGCTTATCGGAACGCAGTACCTTGGGCAATCCGACTCGAATGTGCAAGGGCACAGTGCGGGGCAGCGAAGTGGACAGGCGGAAAAAGCGATAGAAGGGCTGTGTAGTGAACAGCGAAGTCGGTTGTATTGGATGTTGTGATTCAAGCTTGATACAACGCCCGCGTCAGAGTATTGCAGTACTTGAGTATCGTCACTGAACATATTTAATCCGTCTTTGCACTGCGATTTATCAGTCAGTGCGCTCCACCATGTTGGGCAGGCTCTTAATGAACAGAATAAGTATCAGCCAGGTCTATCATGGGCCCCTCCACCCCTTGACGCGTCCTCAGATCATACCTCCGATTTCTGCAACACCTCGACAACCTTCTCCAACCCCTCCCGGCCCACCCGTCCATCCAGAACCGCACACCGGAACCCCCTCTTTAAAACTCCACCCGCAGCCACAACTGTCCTCTCTTCCCACGCCACCGCTGAACCTATCCCGGGATACGCCTTTTCCCTCACAATCCACGGGTCCCCCCTGGCACTCTCCTCTAGGATAATCACTATGGTCGCCTCGCCCGTCTTTCCTGGTCCAGCCTCGAACATCGCTGACCAAGACATCCAGTTACTGACTGTCCCATGAACTGCGTCTTCTCCCTCCAGCCCCCCAGCCGAGAGAATGACGACATCAGAGCATCGTGGAAGGCGCCAGAAGAACCCGCCGTATCCACCTCCAGGGCGGCCGTTGGATCCCGGGCTGCCGAGAGACACGGGGCCTGAAAGGGCTGTGAGTGTCGTTCGGAAGGTGAGGACGTAGCCTCCTATCGATAGAGAAGGGGGAAGAGGGGCGCACCGGAGGGAAATGAGGGAGCGGAGGGGAGTGAGGCCGGTATGCGTTGTCCATAGTACAGTCTGGTCGGTGCCTATCGGTGATGAGGTGTGTGGGGATATCTGAGATGAAGAGGTGGATGAAGCAGGGTAAATATAGTCGATACGTTCCGTCGTCATCCGCCCATGATTCTCCAAGTTCACATACCCCCTTCCGTGGATATACGTTCCCCCTCCCCAGAAACTACACCCGTCAACATCGGGCACAGCGAGCCCTAGTCCGCAATGCCAATCATGATCCGCCGGATGTGTAGCTGTCACCTCCACCCCCGCCAAAGTCCGAATAGGGTGGATGTAGGGTCGAGGTGATGAGGTGGGTATGATACTTCCGCCATCTTGTATCTCCAATATCACCCTATCGCCTATTGACCCCTCTGCCAATTTGTTATCTCGGCCTGAATGCGCCCACGGCGCGCCGACCTCTGAAAAGAGGGAATCGGAGGATGCTGCTTCCCTAATCCACCTCCCTATGCTCTTAATCACTGGATGCGCCTCAGCCCCTTCATCCCGTACCTCGATATACTTCCTCGCGATGTGTGTAGGTTCGGGCCCCGCTCGAGCCGCTTCGATGACCGTCATGAATGCGCCAGTCGCCGCTAGGGGGAGGATGAGTGGTACGCCGTCTCGCCGATGTTCAATGAGATTCTGGAGGAGATCCATCCGGCCAAATTGGCGAGTATGACCCCGAAACGTAAGTTGGTCGTGAACATATTCGAGTGTTGCTGTTCCCTTCTCGCCGACTATGTCTATAGTGGGGAAAGTTTGCTCCGATGCACACAGTGTGAGGGCCGCAATGACTTTAGGTCGTGTGGGGTCGGAGGGTGTGATTCGTAGACTGGTGGTATCGTCGACATCTACCGCGTTGGCGCGATACATCTCCATCTCCACGTTGGCGACATCCCCTACTTCCTTCAATCCAGCTATATGAAGGGCGGTCATGACGGCGTGAGCGAGGGCATTGGTCGCTACCCCATCCATCGTCTCTACATCCCCTACACTCCGCCGTCCCACCCAGGGGGCTCGCTTCCAGTACGCCTCTCGCCGGAGCCATGTCCCCATTGCTCGGACCGACACGATCCGCCCTAGATCCGCCTCGAGCGCTCCGCCAGGTCCCAGTGCAGCCAAGACACCCGAGCCGATGCTCTGGAATCCTACTTGGACTTTGCGTCCAGTATCCGCCTCTAGAGCGAGGGTAGAATCGAAGTCCTCCATTCGGGCGAATGGCGGTTTCTCCAGTAAGACATCTGCGCCGGAAGACAGGGCAATGTGAGTGATTGGGGCGTGAAGATGGATAGGGACGCAGACAATGACAATGTCGACGTGACCCACAGCGGCGAGAGCTTCGGGCAGGGTGGTGAACAGAGGAGCATCGGAGGGGACGGGAAAGGTTGGGTCAGAGAGAGCTTTCGCAGCCATGAATGGGTCGACAAGGGCTGCGATTGAAGCGTGTCCGGACGACACCAGGCGGCGGAGATTCGTCAGATGGGTAGCGCCGAACCCGCCCACGCCGACGAGGATGACTCTCGACACCATGCTAAGCCGAGGATTGTGGTGTCTCGCTGAGATGAGGTGGATGAAGGCAGCTGAAGCTGATGAGCACACCTCCATGACGCTGATGTAGATTATATGCTTACATGATTGGAAAACGGTGCTCCTTTGCTCTCGTCAGACTGTATCAGTGAGTGCAGGTCTAGCTGTGGACGAGTCGAAGACATCTCGACCACCTTCACATACCTTGTCAAGTACTCTAGCATCAGGCGGGTCCACATGCAATCCCATCTCGTCCGGCCCGCTCGGCACCGGCCCGTTGAACGGCGCGTACTTCCACCCGTCCTCCTTGATCTTGGTGTCACGCTTCATTAGAGTCCAAGTCAGCTCCGACGCCGCTCTGCTGCAACTCTAGCTTGCAATGTGAGCGAAGAGCTATATAGCATGCTCATGCTAACAGGCTCTGAAGTGCAGGCAGCAGCTGCTGGGTCTCGTCTCGCTACGATCGCGAGCGATTCGCCACCCAAACGCGTACTCGCGCGGGAGCCCCACAGCAGCTTCCGGCGGAAACTTTATTCGCGCATTTCGCCAAGGAGTGCGGGGTAATGACGCGGAATTGCGGGGTAGATGGATCTCGCTGGGTGGCAAAATCGCCCTCGTGCGCGTTCCTAAAAATGAAGATTTGTGCATCGCATGCAGTGATGAAGCGACAGTGAGCATTCATTAAGAGCGTGTCCGCAGATGGAGTGATGTCCTCTACATGTAGGCTTTGATCAGCATATGTCTGTGGGGCACTGAGTGCTGAGCGGCGATGTCCGTATCTCAGTGTTTTATTTCCAAACTGGGACATGTCTTGGCATTACGCTGTGGTGCGCGACTTTCTCTCTTTGGCCTCTTGCTTCTCTTCTCTTCTCTCCCTTCATCGCCGGTAGATTAGATTAGGTGCATCGAAGAAGCAGTAGAGGCGGTGTATACATACATCTAGCGTCATCACTCCAGCTCGCCGCTTCACTTTCATACATATACCCCAAGGTGAAGGTGGAATAACGACCTTTTGCCACCTACCCTCGACATTCACTCAACCCTATCCTTTCCCTCCGTCACCATGGCAGCTCCACCACCTAGAATCATCACTACCGACGCGGAGGACTACACCCAACCTCCTCAATCCACACCACCACCCAACCCCCACACCCTCCTCGCGCCAGCGATTTCACCCGGCGTTCCCTCTTCCCCAACACTCACCAATAATTCATCAATCAAGTTTGATGACTCCCCCACATCCTCCCCTCTCCCAGCGACCAGCCTTGCCCTACGCGATAACTATCCCACCGCCAATTCTGGCGCTGATACTCTCGGCGTAGGCCAACCAGGCGGTGCAGCGCTCGGACATCGGCGCTTATCCTCCGTTGGGACTTGGTCATCCGCCGAGTTTGATGGCGATGGAAAGCGGAACCCTGCATGGCCTCCTTTGCCCGAGAAGGAGCGATTGGCGGCGGAGCTGAGTTGGCGTGAGAGGCGGATAGAGAAGAAACAGGCTAAGCAGGATGAGTCGGATGAGAAGAAGGCTGCGAGGGAGGAGGCGAAAAACATCTCGGCCCATCTCGATCCCGATAACGACACGACCGACCCCACTCCTTTCAAGGAGACGCCTAGTCGGCTTGCCATGCTCGTCGATCCCAAGAGTCTGGCGGATCTGGAGAAGATCGGGGGTATCCAGGGCATGCTTGATGGGCTAGGTGTTGATCCCACCAAGGGTCTGAGCGGAGAGGGCAAGGCAGAGGCGAGAGGAAGCGGTCCTCAGTGGACTGCTAGCATCGAGAAGCGGCAGGAGGTGTACGGGCGGAATGAGCTGCCGAAGCGGAAAGGGAAGAGTCTGCTCTACCTCATGTGGATGGCTTTGAAGGACAAGGTCTTGGTAAGTCTTCTTCATTGCCAGCACGGACCCTCGCTGACTTCCAGATCCTCCTGCTTGTCGCCGCAGTCGTCTCCCTCGCTCTCGGTCTCTATCAAACATTAGGTACAGGCGAACACTATGTTCAATCGCCCGAGTGCCCCGATCCCGGATGCCCCGAACCTAAAGTCGACTGGATCGAGGGTGTCGCTATTCTCGCTGCTGTCGCTATCGTCGTCCTTGTCGGTTCCGTCAATGATTATCAGAAAGAACGCCAATTCGCTAAACTCAACGATCAGCGTGAAGACCGAACCATGAAGGTCATGCGTGACGGTCGAGAGCTCGTCATCAACACCAAAGAAGTCTGCGTCGGAGACGTCGCCATGCTCGAACCAGGAGAGATCCTTCCCGTCGACGGTGTCTTCCTCCGGGGCCACAATGTCCGATGCGATGAATCAGGCGCTACGGGTGAATCCGACGCCATCAGGAAGTTCCCTTACGACGAGTGTGTCGCCGAACGGGATGGCGCGAAAGAGGGAGCCAAGCTCAAGAAGGATTGTTTCTTGATTTCAGGCGCGAAAGTGCTGGAAGGTGTCGGAGAGTATGTCGTCACGGCTGTCGGCAAGAAGTCTTTCAACGGTCGTATCCTCATGGGTGAGTCTTCCCTTCCTCAGCTTGTTTTGTGCTGACCATCAGCTATGCAAGGCGAAGCCGAGAACACTCCCCTCCAGGTCAAACTCAACAACCTCGCCGAGCTCATTGCCAAGTGTGGTGCCGGAGCCGGTTCCATCCTCTTCATCGCCCTCATGATCCGCTTCTTCATCGACCTCGGCCGTATCCCCGACCGAGACGCGAATGAAAAGGCCCAACAATTCATCCAAATCCTCATCATCTCCGTTACCCTTATCGTCGTCGCTATCCCCGAAGGTCTTCCCCTCGCCGTCACTCTCGCCCTTGCCTTCGCCACCAAGCGAATGACAAAGCAGAACCTCCTCGTGCGAATGTTGGGTTCCTGCGAGACTATGGCAAACGCCACGGTAGTCTGCACCGACAAGACGGGTACCCTCACTCAGAACGTCATGTCGGTCGTCGCTGGCTCTCTTGGTGTCCGGGGCAAATTCGTCGCTTCCTTCGCGGAGAATGCCGATCGGTCAAACGCCAACAACGTCGAGGGTCAGGTCGTTCGCTCAGACTTCGCATTCGACATGTCTGAGCTTAACCAAATCGCCTCACCTGCCCTTCAGACCCTCTTCAACGACGCAATCGCCATCAACTCCACTGCATTCGAAGACACCAAGGACGGCGTGACGGAGTTTGTCGGGTCAAAGACCGAGACTGCTCTTCTGCGCTTCGCCAAAGAGCTCGGATGGCAGGACTACCGCCTTGCCCGTGACAACGCCCAAGTCGTCCAGATGATCCCATTCTCATCTGAGCTTAAGGCTATGGGCGTCGTTGTCAAGGTCGGGAAGAAATGGCGATTGTATGTCAAAGGAGCTTCGGAAATCCTCACCAAAAACTGTACATCCCACGTCGTCATTCACA
The DNA here is from genome assembly GCA_001600655.1 of Dioszegia aurantiaca. NCBI lineage: Eukaryota > Fungi > Basidiomycota > Tremellomycetes > Tremellales > Bulleribasidiaceae > Dioszegia > Dioszegia aurantiaca. The sequence continues at coordinate 118,161 of BCKN01000007.1, forward strand.
GCCGGGAAGAGGCCGCTTCCCAATCGTCATCGGACACTCTATCCGATATCGAAGTTACCCGATTCACCGAGGAGACCGAATCCAACATTTCCAAAACTATCATCTTCTACGCCTCCCAGACTCTTCGTACCCTCGCCATGTGCTACCGAGACTTTGAGTCTTGGCCGCCAAAGGGTTCCGAGGACCGCGCAGCCGACGATGTTCCTTTCGCCTCCATCGCCAAAGACCTCACTCTCATCGCTATTACCGGCATCGAAGACCCTCTCCGGCCCGGTGTCCGCAAGGCCGTCGAGGAATGTCAGATGGCCGGCGTGTCAGTTAAGATGTGTACCGGTGATAACGTCCTTACCGCTCGCTCTATCGCCAACCAGTGCGGCATCTTTACTGCTGGCGGTATCATCATGGAAGGACCTGTCTTCCGGAAGCTGAACGACATCGAGCGGTTGGAGGTGGTTCCACGCCTACAAATCCTCGCTCGGTCTTCCCCTGAAGATAAGAGGTTGCTAGTCAAGACGCTGAAGGGGATGGGAGAGGTTGTCGGTGTTACTGGAGACGGAACCAACGACGGGCCAGCACTCAAACTTGCCAATGTCGGATTCTCGATGGGCATTGCCGGGACGGAAGTGGCCAAGGAGGCATCGGACATCATCATCATGGATGATGCTTTCCCAAATATCGTCCTGGCCATCATGTGGGGTCGATGTGTCAATGACTCCGTCAGGAAGTTCTTGCAGTTCCAAATTTCGTAAGTTATCTCGATCAAGTCGTGGTCCATAGCTTACGATCAGTGTCAACATTGTCGCCGTCATTGTCACCTTCGTCTCCGCCCTCGCGTCAGACAACGAAGGCGCCATCCTTACACCTGTTCAGCTACTCTGGGTCAATCTCATCATGGACACCTTCGCCGCCCTTGCCCTAGCTACCGACCCTGCCACTCGATCATCCCTCAACCGCAAGCCAGACAGGCTCACTGCACCCCTCATCAACGTCGACATGGTCAAGATGATCATCTTCCAGGCCATTTACCAGGTCATCGTCTGCTTTGTCCTCTACTGGCAGGGTCTAAGGATCTTGGGGCTGGAGAGTACCATTGCTACCCGGTCCGAATTATCCACTTTGATCTTCAACTGCTTCGTCTTCTGCCAGATCTGTAAGCTTTCTTCTACCAGATAGATTGACGGAGCTGACATTACCAGTCAACCAGATCAATTGTCGTCGACTCGACCGGAAATTCAACGTGTTTGAAGGTTTCTTCCGAAACTATTACTTCATGGTCATCTTCGCCATCATGTGCGGTGGCCAAGCCATCATTGTCGAATTTGGCGGACCTGCCTTCCAGGTCGTTTCACTCGGATGGCGCGATTGGGTCATTTCGATAATCGTCGGTCTCGTCGCTTTCCCTATCGGTGTCCTCGTTCGACTACTCCCTACCGAACCCTTCTACCGCTTCTTGATTAAGATGAAGGTCTACCAAGATCCTGCCACTCTCCCCCTCACTACCGATGTCGATGACAATGATTCCGATAAGGCGGAATACGAATTCAATCCCGCTCTCACCAAAATCCAAGATAATCTAAACATCTTTGCCAATATCCGCGGTGGTCGAATTAACGCTTCTGCCATCGTCTCTCGATCACGTACGGCCCGATTACGGAAAGCCAACATTCAACTTCCATCTATCCTCACCATGGTCCCTACCCTCATTGCTGGTACTATTGCCGCTGGACCCAATTGGGCTCAACCTATATTCCCACGAGAAGCGTTTGGGAATCCCGCGCAGGACCCATCGAGGAGTACGGCGGAGTTGTTCCAGGGCAAAGTGCAGATGCACCCAGATACCGACCCGAATGATCCGCTCATTAAAAAGTACGGGTTGGCACGAGGGGATTAGGCAGGAAGGAGGGGAACATGGAAAATTGTGTATAGTAAGGTTTGATCTTTTGCTGGACTTATAGTTATGATTTGATATCGTAGGTACCCTTGGCTCATAGATACCTTTTAGCTCAGTATGATACCCAGATGTAGACTGTCTCCGTAACAAGATGCTCACATCACATTTACCAAGCTAACATACCATATCACCCTGATCAGTGCATGCAAACCGCCGGGTAGGGCTAATTTTGCGGGTATGCAATCCGCCGGGTAGGCTAATCATTACCGTCAACAATCGCATTTTTGTGACCGATCGAAAACAGACGCACTCCCACTGCTTCTTGAGCCTCATTGTACGCTTCTTGTCTCCTTCACTGGACGTAATAGGTACGACTCCCGTCCATCTTGGTCTCCTATCTGTAACTTGTCAAACAGTCACCAGTCAGCCTGTTCTAATGGTAAATGTCGTCGTATGTAATACAAAAGTACTTCAGCGCTCGCCTGACACGCGCGCACATCATACATGGTCATGCCGGAGACGACGGCGCCAACAAGAGTCCCTCCTAATATATATCGCTCCTCAGTCCCCAGGCAGAAGCGCTTTGAGGCAATTCACATCATGGTGCAAACCAAACCTTGTTCATCCTCTAGCCATGTCTCGTCCTCGTCATAACAGAGTGAAGGTTTGGTGTCCAGAGACTGACATTGCCAGGGGGATATGTCGAGGGTATCGCCGCAGGTGTATGTCTTGCTGTCGGCACCGAAGATGATCGTGACGGTTGACACCCCTGCAGGCTCTGCGACCTCGGGGGCTGATGATGTTCCGGTGCGCGTGACCGATGCTATGTCTTGAAGATATTGCATCAACGACTGCTCACACTGCAGATCTGCTATCAGCTCTCTGGTAGTCTTCTCGCCATCGACTGGCACAGTTGCTGTGCCAACCTCCGGATCCTCAGAGTACTCTGGTGTGGAAGCGAGGAGGTATGAGGAGACCAATCGATCGGCAAGTGTCGTAGGAAGCTCGAGGACACTGCCTGGTCTGGAAACGAGATCATCGTATGCAATCAAGAGGTGGCTCATGCCTGGCTTCATCTCCACCGTGGTGCTCGTAAGAGACGCCACATAAGGTGGGTTTGGAGGACTGACGAATATGCTGGGGACCCATTTGTTGTGGTTTTCGGTCCCGTTCGCATTGTCATATCGGGGACGATTGGACGGCCACAAATCAAGCGTCTCGCAGGTACCAAGCTCCGCCATCTGGGGCGGGGAGGATGACAGTTGTGGAGTGGCTTGATGAAGCTTGACAGTATTGAGTCTTGGAAAGAACTTGCTGAAGGGTGTGAGTCGATGTCTGAAGAGGAAAATGAGGAGATGAGGAGATGAGAGATGCTGGACGTCGGATGGTGGACACCTCAATAGCGATCTTCGTATAAGCTAGTAGCTGCGAGGATAGGTCGGATGTCGGAAAATGTTAGGGGCGATCGTACGTCTATAAGTGCTTTGCAATCCCTTTTGGTTGTGCTCCGAGTCTCCGACGCGTGAGAGCCCATTTCCTGGGGGTCAGACGACGTTTGGACCCCTTTATCCCCCGTTTGCATCAAAGGAAATTTAGGGGAGCGAGGGACTGGAGTCCAGAGGCGGTGCAAATGATTCTGAAGGCGGAGTTGATACAGTACGTGATCTGCCATAAGCGTAACTCCCGCCCACCCGCAGTAACTCCCGCCCAAGGGGTCGAGTTTCATCCCCTCGTGGGGGATGAAGTTGAGCTTAATCTGCCACGTGCACATGAAACCTTATGAAACACTGACTCAAACGGCCCCAGAGCCAGATCTGACCCGTAGGATGTGAGAAGACAGAAACTAGCCATCAGCCTGTCTTCGCATGTCTTTCCTGGGCAGGGCTGGACGTTGCGGCCCGGAGATCTATGGGTGGCAAAGCCGGAAGAATGTTAAGGTCCGTCGTCAACTAGCTAGCTAGCGCGGGCGCCGTGCCAAGAGGTCGACGAAGTGCCCCGGTGCCCGGTGGCCCCTCCCTTTCACACTGGTTCCCCTCGCGGATCCCTACATCAGTTTCCCCTGACAGAAATGCGGAGTCGGAGTCCATTGCCTTGGAGCGCTCTCCCGAAGAGCTCAGAGCTGCATATATAACAAGGGCTCTCGGCCCCAGTTTCTTCCCCTCCGCCTGCCCTCAACTTCTCGTGCACGCTAACAAACAGAGGCAAATTCTGAACTTCGCAAGCCAATCTCCAACATCGTCGCATTGAACTCATCATGAACCCAGCGAATGCCGGGGCCCCTCGATTTCACAAGACCAGAGCGACCGAAGTAGTGTCGCAGTACGAGGCGGGATTGATGATGCTTCCCCTCTACACTGACATGCCACCTCAAGACTCTTCCCCTTCTGGGTCGCCGGCCCCAGAGCTTCCCCTTGGCGATGACGCTACCACGCTTATCCATGGCCAAAGCGTGTACCAGCATCGCGAGGGAGAGTTTGATCTCCGCTTCACGCTCACCTACGCTGCGGGGGAGGGACCGTTCCATGAAACGTTTGACTCGCAAAGGACAATCCAGTCCACCAAGCCAACAACCAAGAAGTGGCTAATGACACGTCGGAACGGCACTGAAAGCGAAGATGACCCTGCAAACAAGTACCACTTCACATACGGAGAGGGCGTGAGCTTGGAAGTCTACACTCCTGATGCTCTGCCACGCGTCAGGTTCGGAATCGAGCCACGGCCCGCGCATGCCCTTTTGGACGACTCTAGGGTCGAGTCTCAAGGGCTTGCTGAAGATCAGATCTCCGAGACAAACATGCCGTGACAGTACTTGGGCGCCAAGTCGATAGTTGCCACGGATATCAAGCGGATAGGGGAGCTTGAGATCAGCTGCGATCACCAAGGGAGGGTCACGGAAGTGGTGGTCCCTCTCCGGGGGAACGTTGTGCGGGATGGCTGGGAGGTGACAGAGCCGGATTCGGAAGAGCAGTCGCAGGAAAGCGCCCACCTGCACGAGGACGACAAGATGCCGTATACCGACATGGTCGTCATGAGACATCATCCCCTTTACCCGGAGAATCCTGACGAGCAAGTACCTCTCGGTACTGAGGACGAGGACTTCAAAGGCGTGCAGTTGGTAGAAGACCACTCACTGGCTCAGTGGCAAGAGGGAGAGTTCGATCTTTGCCTCACGCTCACGTATGAAGGGGAGGCGCCGGACGAGAGTGTGTTTGATTCGATTCAGGCAATGATGCAGACCCGACCGGCGAAACAGATGTGGGAGTTGTGGCGTACTGGGTACAAGGGTTCGGAGTTCCAAGCGTCTTGTCACTCTCAGATAAGGACGCTGTCATTCACGCCGACGTCAACCCCCTTCGAGTTTGCTTCCAGGCCCCCGCCAGCTCTGAATCTGAGCAGGCCGATCAGATGTCCGCATACATTCCGCGAAACATGCCGTGGCATCACTTGGGCACCCGGTCGGTCGACTCGACGGATCTGAGGCGGGTTGGAGAGCCGAAAATCCGCTCGACCAGAGGTGGGAGGCATACCGAGGTGGATATCAATTTCCGAGCCCAAACTTGTGCGGGATGGAGACAAGGCGACTGAGGTGGATTCGCACGGCTTCTCATCCATGCACGATGCGAACGCGAAAGTGCTGGTCGACACGATACCCGATTCCCCTGAGTCCGGCAGCGCCTTCGGGGACGGCATGGGGAATTGAAGGACTGGCGAGCCTGCGGGTATATGACTTGATCATGCTTTTGGCAGGTTGGTTAGGAGCGTCGTACAGTTGTGTGATTTTTTGCTAGCTGTCTTGCATAGATATTGTGCATGTACATATGAATGAGGTCCGATTTGACCGTAGGTTGATGTCGGAGGACACTGCGTGGCTTGTCCGATGTTATCGTTTTATACGGAGTCGGACAGTACTGTGATGAGTTCAATCAAAGTGAGTCTAGGTCAGCGAGGCTTGATAGATAGGAAGGAGTGCATGACTCGGCGGATTATGCAGCTTGTTGCGCTTGTGCAAAGCGGGATGTTTTACTTCAACGCCGCTAGTGTTCCTGCGACATTACGTCGCAAACTTCTCCTGGCTCGCTCCCCCATAACACCGACGCTTTCCTCACATCTCAACTTCCCACCCACATCTCCCTCATTGCATCCCCTCCATTCCCCTCAACACCCCCGTACTCCTCTTCGCATCCAAAAACAGCTCGCCCAGTTCGCCCACATCTTCCACCCCCACCTCGGTCGCTCCTCTGCCCTTGGCCAGGATACTTCCAGGCGTCAACAATTGCAACGCATATCTCAACGAGCTCTTCTCTCCTTCATCCGCCAGCAAGTCGAGTGCAGGAATCGATACTGATATCCCTTCCGTCTTGGATCGAATTTCAATGACGCGTCGAATTTCATCTCGCGTATACAGCTGAGTTTTGACAATCATACATCGATCGAGGAGGTCGATGGGGATACCGTGTGGCGATCGAATACCAGTCCCGGACCCACCAGTCAGGCCGTCGTACTCTGTACCTCGGATGGTAGTCATTCCTCTGTTGGAAGCGAGGACGACGTAGGGTGAAAGAGGAGATTCGAGGGCTCGGTTCAGATAGGTGAAACATTCCATGTCGAGCATGTGGACCTGGGATTATTAGCTTTTGGTACTTTTTATTGGGCTGATTGATGCAGGTGAGGAATGAATCGAATTTACCTCGTCGATAAATAGAACACCTGGAACGAGCTCCGCTACCCCTTGCTCGATATACCGATCAACAACTTTATTGATTTCCCGCCTGAGTTTATCCGTCACTTCCGTCCGTCCACCCTTGACCAATTGCCCCATCACACTCATTATATCGCTTCCTCCCTGCGGTCGCGCATTCGCCATATCCAAATCATGCAGCGTAAGGTCCTGCACCAGTTCTTTCCGCTTATGCACGTCACCCTTGGGTAATGGCACATACTCTTCCGCCTCAAGGTCGAATTCGGACGCATAGGCATCAGATCGACCAACACGCTTCACCGAGCCTGTATTGGCCTCAATGTAGATGACGTCTCCAACTACGACCCGCTCTTTTTGGATCGACTCGTAGACTGATGGATCGAGTCGGAGTTGTTTGGTCCCCTTGACAGTTTTGAGTCCGACAATGACGTGAGAGATGGTTTTGCCGTAGCCAGAGAGTGGGTTCTCAGCTTCGGACGGGGTAAGTTCGGTGATTTCGCCTTCGTACACTTCTTTCGTTTCTTTGATTCGTAGGCCTGGATATTAGCGATTCGATTTTCTCGCGAAAGTTAGGAGATTCTATCTCACCTATAGCCCGCCTAAAGCAGCTGCCTAGCACTTCCGTCTTCTTCACTTCTCCAGAGTACACCTCAGAGCCCACCATAGCGCAGAAAGGAACTTTACTGCCCAGTTCTTGGCTCAGCGCAAGGGCAAGGGCAGTCTACGAATCAGCTACTTCCACAGCAAGGGCTAGCGCTAATTGTAAAACTCACCTTCCCCGTCCCTGGTGGGCCTACTAACAATAATGGTCTCCCCGAATGCCGCCCAAGCCTCAATAATTGCAAATGCAGCCCGAGCGCCTCTCTTGCCATTCGCTGCCCCACAAACCCCTGACTGACCTCCATCGCCGTCCCATCGTCCGCTAATCCAAGTCCTTTGATATGTGAATGGGTGGCTATTCTGCCCTCGCGCGATGTCTGGGGTGGGGGCGGTTGAGTGATAATGGGCGGAGCGGACATCGTGGCTTGGCTCTAGGCGGAAGAGTGGGTTGGGTGATGATGGGATTTTTTTCGCCGAGTGTCAGAGGGAAAGGTTCTCTCTGGATATCTCAAGTGACTGTGTGAGATGTGAGAGGTGACTGAGGCTATTCTCTATGTGTTGTATGTATAAGAAGATAGATGGAAATGTATAGGAGAAAGAGAAGGAACGGTTACAATAACCACCCTCTGCATTCCTTTGTTTTTATCCCGCTAAAGTCGACTGATGGCTATACATCTCCATACCATACCATACCATACCCCACCACACTCAACACCGACTCACTAGGCCAGGCAGATAGTCCATTGCCATAGCCAATTCCCCTACCAAAACGCCTAGCCTAGCCGAATTTGAAGCGCCAAAACCCATATCATACATCCCTAGAAACAGACAGGCATAATGCCCCGACTTATCCCCCGTCTGAATCTCTCCCGGCTTCCCCTCACACTACCCACACCTACCCGCCTCTCCACCACTCTCAGCGCCGTCCGGCCAGCACTGGCACAACCCACATATATCTCCCAGTTCACACTCTCTTCTTCCCGCCCTTTCCTCTCACTCCGCACATTCACCCCCTCATCCACACTATTCACAACTTCCCCCCGATCATCTATCCTCTCGCGCCTCTCCACTCCGACACTCCAGAATCATGTCGTCCAAACTCAATTACGGACCCTGACGTACGGGACGACATACCAGCCCTCTCAAAGAAAGAGGAAGCGGAAGTATGGTTTTTTGGCTAGGCTCAAGGAAGGTAAATTGGGGCAGGCGATTTTGGCCAGGAGGCGGATAAGGGGTAGGCGATTTTTGAGCCACTAAGCAGGTTGCAGGTTGGGGGATGGAGAAGACTAGAGGGATGTATAGTGCCTGGGAGGACATTGCAGGGGGATGATCTTAGGGTGATACTCAGGCGTAGTTTGGGGTAATTGAAGGGAGCAAGGCCGGTGAAGATGAGCGGAAATGTGCCCCCAAAGCCTTGTGGAGCGTACGACGAGAGGAGATGGATAGCTTTGTGCATAATCTGTACAATATTGCATCACGGCTGAGTGCACCATGTACGTGAGACCGAGGGATCGTACCGAGTCTGCCATGATTGCATGATATTTCGTCAAAAGCTAAAGAATACACATTGATCTCTAGGACCCAGTCCCCTCCCGCCATTCCCAGTATGATACAAAGATCCCAAATAGGATTTTCCAGCGATAAGGGGAAATGTAGAAAGTAAGATCACACAAACACAAACACGAGAGGTCCAAAAGAGAAGGAAGAAGAAGACACCGCCCTTGCCACCTTTGCCGAACCACTGCCCACTCACGCCCACCCGCCCGTCCTATCTACACTTCAAGATCGTATCCTCCTCTTCGTCCCCCATCTCCTGCCCTTCCACCTTTACGCGCATCCTCCAACCATGCCATCGTCCCGCTCTTCACTTGTTGCTGCAGGTGCTGGTGCTGGAGCTTAGGCTGAACTTGCGGTGGTTCCCGCTGATGACTCTGACTCTGCCCCTGCCCCTGCCCCTGCGGTGAAGGTTGAGGCACAGACCCCTGTCGTCTCGGACCACCCTGAGGTCTAGACGACGAAGTCGATGTCGGTATTGAAGAAGGAGCAGGAGGAAGCATCTGCCCATACCCCTGCAATCGTTGTCGCTGATACATCTCCGGAGGCGATCCAAGCATTTTATCAATGAGATGAGGGAGGCGCGCGTTCGGAGAGGCAATTTGGAGGTGACGGACATATCGAGCTAATTCGAGATGCAGCGCAGGGTAAAAAGTCGTACTGGCTTTGCGCAATGTCTGGGGGAGGTCAGTATACGGTCTGAGCAGGGGGGTTGCGCATAGCAAATCTTGGTGTATCTCAAAAGGCAGAGGAGACATAACTTACAACTAGTATCCTGTCCATGCCCGATTGGAACAAATCCCGATGTAACTCCCCTGCCAAAGCCCGATCTTGTTCTGCTGTAGCTTTACACAGCCTATTTAGTAATTTAAGATGAACAGTCTAAGAAATGGATCAGCACATATCCTTTGCACGGCAACACAACCATTCTCCACCTCTTCCAAGAGAACTTCCCAGGCATCAAGGAGATGAAAACTTACCACGTAGTTCATAGCTTCAAACTCTACACCCCCGGTAGCTCCACCGGGCGCAACGGGCTTCTCGACCAGACGTTCATCCACCTCATCTGCTGCCCAAAGGGTATTAGAACCATGACACATGATCCTAAGAAATGTATCAGCTGTCTTCCACACCTTCCTTCATTCAGCGACGATTGGTCCAACTTACCAGAAGTAATCCCTGCAAATATCGCTCAATTCCCCCATCCACATCCTGAACACCCTAGGTCGATGTGCGACTTTGACGAAATCGTGCACATCCACCTCGTTTTCCGTTGGTTGTGGATCCGGAATCAGCAGACTTCTCACTTCTTCGTGCGGCTTGACTATCCGCCGTTTCCCCTCCGGTCCCGCCATATATTGCGCCAATGGCATCTGAGACGCATCGAACCGGACTGAATTAGGTCGACTGGGTGGTGTAGATGATGATGCTGATCCTGGGGAGGAGGTGGACGGAGGAGAAGGAAAGAGATCAAAGAGGAATAACCACAGTTCGATTATTAGTTGTCGGGAGGGTAAATCTCCCGGTTTCTTCTCTGAGAAAAGGAGGGTGGATAATGCTGGGAATGGATTGGGATAATGATATCTCAATGCGGCTTTTCCAACCTTACTCATCAGCTGCGTCTCTCTCAATCCAAACATTAAATAGAGCTCACCTCGGAAGTTCCCAAAGCCTTGATACACCGCAATAACTCGTACAACATCTGATCATCGTGCTGTTCCTCCCTCCATTCAACTTCAACCATCTCCTTCATTTTATCCAGGATCAAAGCGTACCCGCCCAATCTCAAAAAATGGTCCACCCAAGCTGTATTTTCATGCCGGAGCAACATCCGTAATTTCTTCATCCGCCCGACATCCATTGTCAGGCTGGTAGCTTTATTGGCTTTCAACCATGTGATGAATGATTCGGGCTGTTCACCTAGGTTTATACCTAGCCCAGTGGCTTTGCCTGCGGTGGAGCGAGATAAGGATGAGGGTGAGAAGAAGCCTGAGAGGGGTCGAGAGCTGGTGGGTCCGGTCGATAATCGGTTGACTGCCGACTGTGGACGGGGAACATCCATTGATTGACCGCGTCCCGGCGTAGGAAGAGGATGAGGGGACGGGACTGTTCCTGAGAACGCCTGATTGGGAGATGCGACGATGGTGAAGCTCTCCCCGTCGACGCGGTAGGTTTTGCCGACCTGAGGACTCGATCCAGGGCTCGCTTGGCCTCCATGCAAAGAAGAGGCTGACTTGGCTTTCCGGAGAAGTGGAGCAGAAAGGCGTTTTTTGATTTTGGGTGTAGGGGTGGGAAGGCCGAGGTGGGATAAAATCGCGGGATTGGAAGATCCAGCTGAAGATAAGATGGTAGCTTTGACTGCTGGTGATACGGCTGCGAATCTCTCTCGGACCGATAAGGGGACTTGTAGTGAATCCTACATTGTTAGCAGGGATCTTATCGGTGTAAAGTACACATACCATCAAGTTGTCAAAGTTGATATCGACCTCATTTCTCGGCACATACACTTCCTTCGGCGTAGTGATCTCGGGTGATTTTGGAGATCGGACGTCTGCTTCGCCCCAGAGGAGATTCGCACTCGCCTGTCGTGCTCCGGGTAGATGACCGATATTATGCCGCGTCGTCTCCCGTAATGAGTCTTCGGAGTGAGATGACAAGTGCGGTGAAGGCCTCGATGAGAGGGATGAAGTGTTGGAGTGATTACCGCCTAATTGTTGCGTCGAAGGGATCAATGTAGACTTGGGTGAAGGCATAGATGGTCGATGTACCATTGGTGGCAGAAATGGTCTGTTGGGTGGCTGTAGAGGTGTGGATTGGGAGTGAGGCGCTGATGGGCGATGTGGATGAGCGTTGAAGTATTCCGCTCGGACAGGCACGGGAGCCTGGCTCTGGCCTTGGACGCTCGACATGGATGGCGCGGGCCTAGGCCTAGCGCCTGATGGTTTCCTTGGCTGAGCTGTAGCTGTGGCTGCCCCTTGTGTACCCCTAGTAGCCATGGTGTATAGATGAATAGATAGGCGTTGAGTAGTTGTTGTTGCCAGCCACATAAAGGGGGGGATCAATTACGTAAAAACCAGAAATCAGCCGCGTGGACCAAGTGCCACACTCGGTAACGCCGCCCCAAACAGTCCGTGCGTCCGGAATGGGAATTGGCCACCCAACTATATATAGCAGCATCGTCCATCTCCATATCTACACACACCACTATGTCGGCCCTCAACCTGCCTAAGCCCAAGCAGGTCTTTGCGGGGGAGGACGAGCTTCGAAAACTGAACCCGACAAATGGGACCGGGAATGGCGATGGGACGATTGAGGAGGGTGTTCGAGTCAGAGAAGGTGGAGGTATAGATGAGCCAGAGTATCAAGCTCCAAGAGGGAGCGATAGGTTCAAACTGGGCATGATTTACCCTCCAAGGGAAATCAGGGGTAAGTCTATCCCATTCACAAGAAAAGAAATGTAAAGCTGACAAGATAGGTATTGTCGACAAGACAGCCATTGCCATTTCCAAATCACCCCATCCCAAGCTCCTCGAAGATAAAATCCGAGAGCATCAAAAGACCGACCCGAAGTTTGCCTTCTTGAACGATGAGGACCCGTACCACCAGTACTACAGATACATGAGGGAGAAGGTCATTGAGGATGCGGAAGATGTAGCCAAGGGCCTTATCCCTGCTGCTTTGGCGGAGAAGGCTGCGGCGGCCAAGGCGAAGGAAGAGGCTGAGAGGGCGGAAGATGAGGCAAGTGGGTATGAGCCCAAGATCTGGGAATTCAGAGTGGATCTGCCAGGAGTTACGGCTATGGATCTGTAAGTTCTAGTCATTTGTTGAACCGATTGCGTGCTGAGCTGACCACTAGGGACATTCTCCGACTCACAGCTCTATTCCACGCTCGCCGAGGCCGCGCATTCCTCTCCTCTCTCTCAGTCCGCGAAGGACGTAATTACCAATTCGACTTCCTACGCCCCACTCACTCCCTATACGGCTACTACAACCGGATGGTGGAATCCTATCAAAAGCTCCTCGACCCCTCTTCATCCCAAATCGACAGGCTGCGCGCAGAGGTCGCTGATCCACAAGCACGCTGGTCGACATTGGCCGAAGCTCGTAATCGGGCTGAATGGGAGAAACGCCGCAGACGGCGCGCTGACGAGAAGCAGAAAGAGAAGGATGAGGAGCAGAATGCGATGGGCGAGATTGACTGGCAGGATTTCGTCCTGGTTGAAACCATCGAGTTTACGCAGACTGATATGGAACTCAACCTTCCTCCACCTAGCTCAGTCGAGGATCTCAAAAATAGGAGCATGGGCGAAAAGAGAATGGCGAGTATGATTATGGAGGAGAGCGCCGGCGGGATGCCCATGGGAATGGGGATGGGAGGGCAACCCCGGGGTAATGGGAAAGCCGCAAGGGTGGAAGAGGCAGAAGAGGAGATGGAGATGGAGGATGAGGAGGAAGAAGAGGAATTACGAATCCAGCGAATCAAAGCGGAGCAGGAACAACAACGTGCTCGGGATGTCCAGCGGGCCGCGATGGAATCTCGCGGAATGAAGATCAAGAAGGATTACGTTCCGAAAGGAATCACTCGGACTGGGACAGTCGCCACTTCCAAATGTCCCAATTGTGGCCAATCGATTCCCGAAAACGAGCTCACAGAGCATATCCGAATCGAGCTTCTCGACCCCAAATGGAAAGAACAAAAACGTGTCCTCGATACCCGCCGAGCGCAACATCAACAGCTCAACCAAGGGGCGGATATCACTGCGAGTTTGCGGAACCTTGCTGCAGCTCGAACGGACTTGTTTGGGGATGATGAGGATGAGGCGACGAGGCGGGCGAGAGAGGAAGAGGAGAAGAAGAAGAGGAAGGAGAGGGAGAAGATCATTTGGGATGGTCATGCTGCTTCAGCCGGAACGACTAAGGATACCTTCCAATCTCAGTTCAGTCTCGATGAGCAGATTCGAAATATCCATTCTAGGAAAGGATTGACGGATGGGCCAAGTACGGGACCGGTCATTGGTCCGTCGGCAGGTGGAGGTGGGGCGGGCCCAAGTAGGCCAGCGGAAGGAGGTTCAGGGTCGGTTTATGACGGAGCGACGATCTCCGCCGCGCCAACTGGACCGTCACAGAAGGAGTACTACGAGACCGTCGGTGGTTCATCGAGGTCGGCGGCAGCGGCGAGTGGACCATCGATACATCCCAGTCGAATGGCGGCTGTCAGAGAAGGAGGCGCGGTCCCGGCCGACACTGCGTCAGCGCCGATCATCAACCCTGGAAGGGCGGCGCAGGTCATTGGGCAGACCAGACCGGCGGAAGAGATGGAGGAGATGCCTACGGTGAAGAGGCAGAAGGTGGAGAAGTTGGCGTTTGGACTTTATACAGTATGTTTAGCAGATCCATCAAGTCCCGCTTCTCGCAACCATCACCTCTCTCCACTTCACGCTTCCCCTTCCACCCTCATTCCAACTCCTCATCCCATTCCTGATGCCCCTACCTCAACTGACACATCACAGGAAGTCGACTGGCTCTCTCTCCATCCCTACCCTATTACAATATCCGTCTCCCTCCCCTCTTTCCCCTCCAAACCCGAATGGGCACTCAACGGCACTACCCTCGATGTCCCCGAGGTACCAGTCAACACCCCCTTTTCACTCCTGCGCGAACGGATTAAGCGCGCTTTGGGACCAGGAGCGGCCGATCTGCCCATCTCGCGCATGCAGCTCAGCTATGAAGGGAAGGTGATGAGTAATAGCGTAACGCTTGCGGGGGTCAATATCGGGGAGGGGGATGTGGTAGGGTTGGTTCTGAAGAAGAAGTAGGAGGCGAATTTGGGGAAGGGAGTGGGTGGGGTCGAGAAGAAGGTGAGGGCGGGTGAAGATTTGAGGATAGTGACCTAGAACGATATGGAGGATCCAGGTGAGGAGAAGACGGATGGAGGAGAATAATGCCAAGATTTGTCCTTGTCCTGGACCAGATATCATCATCTCTTCGGATTGATTCACAGCTTTGTTCACACGCTGTCCAATACATCAAGCTGCGTAACAGTATCCATCCTGCATACCACAATCATTGCTCATGCTAACATGAGCTACCAAGACCCAAAAGAAGGAAGAAGTACCGGGGCATATCGATCCAGAGACGCAGAGGGGAAACGACTAGCCGCACGGTACCACAGCTCAACCCATCAAAACCTCGGCCCACGATATGCGGCAGATCTAGGAGTGTCGAGTACGACGATTAGGTGGTCGTTCGGCATGCGGAATGCCGTGATTAAGCTAAAGTAGATATTTTTGCCTAAAATAAGATATCAGCCAGCCAGACTTTCGGACGAACGAATGCGTCCATGGGAGAAACTTACCTGTGACTTCGGCCCCGACTCGAGCATTGCCGCCATCCCCTTGTCCGGAGTAGTCATCATAGTACACATACCAGACGCCCGGTTGGTCAATTGTTTAGTACAACTGAAGGGAAAGAATCAGTGGACCATTCTCTCGCGAGATCGAAAACAGGAAGAGGAGAGTGGGCGTACGGTGAAGTCCTGTGTGCCCCGGTCAGTCGGAGAGTCGTATGTGTACATTCTCCATCTGATGGTCAAGCTGTTGGCGTCGAATCCGGCGTAAACCGCCCAGCCGGTGGCTGTATCAGGTCTCTCCGCTTGATTCTCAGAATCGCTACTCGAGTCAGATTGCCTCATTACCTGCCGAGATGCGGACGAGAAGACACAGAAGGTTAATTGGCCTAGGCCGCGGCTTACAGATCGTCAACATCTATAAAATTCAGCGAGATTCTTCCGTCACCAGCTGATCCCTCTCCCTAGAGTACTTTTGACTTACTGAAGGGATAGACCAGCGCAGAATAACGGAAGGGTCCAATCTGGGGAAAGATTTCGCTCGCGGTTTGCGCGCGCGGCTGGGCAGTTTGGAAACCTACAAACTGTTTGAAATTAGCGGAGTCCGGCGCCTGCATGTGTAAAATGCAGCGAAGGAGGGAACTTACTCCATTGGTGCTGACTGCCAGTCTTGAACCAACCACGTCAAATATGCTTGCAGAGAAGGGTAGGTTGAGAAACGCCGTATCATCATCTGCGTCGGTCAGGAGGATCTCCAGGTTGGAGGTGTCGGGTTTGGGTGGAACATAGATCGGGAGAGCTGAGACTTCCGCTCGACGTTGGCCTGCGCGGCGTACTAGTGCCACGAGTCAGCTCCGCGCCTTGTGTGTGCATAGTACCTGGACAGAAACTCACCTTTCTGGACAATAGAGCGGGAGCGCACGAATCGCTACATGTTCATTGGGGGTACAGGCGCTAGACCGGCCGCGAGCCGCTCAGCATTGGTCTTGAGAGCCTTGGAGGTCGTAGGGCGATCCTGGGCGATATTGGGCGATTGGCCGACCAATAACAATGCGCTGCAGTAGCACGTCGCCAGTACGACGAGGAGGAATGTTGGGAGCAGCATAGCGAGCTTGACGGGCGGGTAATGAATGTGTTGAAGAAGATAGGATGACGGAAAAGGGGAGGGTATTCGATGTATATCTACACGATAGTACACATCATCAGTTGCAGGCGGTCAGAAGCTGCGCTGAGCGTTGGGCCACACAGCAGCTGATGGTTGTCAAACAAGATCAAACATCATCTACCTCGGAGGCCATATTCGTCGAGATCTCGTGTTGAGCCGTTATTATCTCTACCGTCGAGCGAAACATGCCGAGTTTGTAACCATTGCCGAACAATGAACATCAGCGCATCAGCACGCCACATCCACAAATAGAGCATCCTGTAACTGCTGTCACACTCACCGTGTCCCATCGCGTGCATTGCCGGCTGTATGAATTAATACGTATTGTCTCGTATTGTACGGATGCATGTACTGAGTACCTGTCGATCGGTGGCCGGGGACCGGTGAAGTACACACCGGTGACCTGCCTGACCCTGTCTCTCCCTGCTGCGATTGATAGGGGCGTGACGATCAGGCACGCATCACGATACCAGCAGGGTCGGTTGCGGCATGTGGTCGATCTTCAGAGAGCTTCAGTCTCAGAGATCTTCAGTCATTTGTCGCACTTTTGAACTTTTGTCGTCTGACTGTCTGGCGCTATTTGGCACTGTCACTGTGGCAGCCTGCAGGTTGCTGATCGATGATTGATGATCTGCCTGACCGTTGCTGTAGTGCTTAACAATCATGGAAATCTTGTCTAGCAGTGGTCCGCTGTGGCCCGCGCCAGTCGGCATCACGCTCGTCGAGGTATGTTTGAGTATGTGCGGTAATAATGCTTCTTTGAACTGTCTCTGCTGGCTGACTTGCTGATGTGGTGACTCAGAGTGATAGACATCTTGATAAGACTACCAGATTACCAAAACATATGTGGATTGCATGACCTTGCACCTGCTTGTGTGTATGTATGGCGCGTCTCCGAATTGACGGATTATAACGCCGCAAAACTCCGGGTCGGCCTTGGATTCATCAACCTTAATCACCCGTCACAGCCTGTCACTCGATCACCTGTCACTCGATCACTCGTCACTCACTCACTCTCACTATCCCGCTCTTCTTCCTCGTACACCGAGCGGACTCGCAATTACAGGTTGATGCGTACCGCTTGACAGGACAAGGGTTCATGTGTATGTCGTCTACAAAGGTCTATAACTCAGGACACCGGGGCCTACTTGACCAAATAGTCTCTCCTCCCATCCGGATCCGGCTTATAATCCCTAGGTCCCACCTCCCCTGTGCAGCCAATTTACAAAACCTCCCACCTCTGCGCGCCCATACTGACCAATCTCACAAACAGCTGCTCTCTCCTCCCAACTTTAGTGAAATGCGCAGTGACCCCATCCTCCCGTTCTTCATCGGGACCCTTCTGGAGATCGTCAAGTTGCTGTTGAGGCGTTTTGAAGCGGAGAGTAAGGCCTAGTCCTTCAATCTCTGCACCGGAGACCCAGCCTAGGGCGAGGCGGGTGGCAGTGACGTGGCTCTAAGGATTCAAATCAGCTCAATGTTGACGGATAACGTGAAAAGACTGCTTGCTACTAACCTTCTTAATCTCAACAATATCATCAATGGGCCAGACGAACTGCTCCTTCTTCCCACTGGCAGTGACGAAGCTGACTTGTGGCGCAGAGAGTTCATCATTTCGGTTCTCGAGGACAATGTATCCCGATGTTCCCTCATATTTAGCAGGGTAGGCTGTATCTGTCAGCGCATAGTGGCTCATACCTTTAAACGGCCTGCACGTAGCTCACAGTAGATCTCCCCGGTATCGTCCAGTCCACCATGGAACAGCGTCTTATCAATCTTTGCTCCAATCCGCTCTTTCACAGTCTGAAGCATCAGCATCTTATGCTCCCCAGTGATCGCCAGCCCGTATATACTCACTCTAGTCTCTTTACCATCTACAGCCACATCACCTCTGAAACCCGCCATCTTCTTCCCGAGCCCTTTGAACGCTCCGAGGACATGCGACTTGGTCTTGACTTTCGCCTTGGTCAATATCTCTTCCGCCTTACTGCCCTCTTCCTCCGCCTGCTCAATCTCCACTTCGTCCGCTGCGGTCACTTGTTCAGGCGAGGTGTCTTTGATGGCTTCCTTGGGTGAGCCTTTCAGTGGGGCGGATCTAAATGGTCAACAAGTCATTACGGAAAGCGGTAGCAGTAGGAGAACTCAAAGACGCAAGTAAACTCACGGTGGTCGTGGTAATGGGCAATCGAGAGCTTCAGCCACTCGGAGTAGATGCAATGATAATTGAGCATCGGTAGGTACGCCCGACAGGATAGAGCTGTACAGTATCAGCTCATGCAATCTCAGAGATGGACTCGGAAGGCGAAACTCACTTCCGAATATCAATCAACTCCTCCCAGTTTTCCGGCAATCTCGCAATGAGCTCCTTACCCATCCTAATCAACACAGGCTGCGCAAACATTCCAACTCCAAAGAAGAAGGTGGTCGCTCGACCAAAAACCCAGGCAGGGACAAAGGTGAATAGAAGAGCTGGGGGAACGAGGAATGCGCCGGCCATTTTGAATCGGGCAAAGCTGTCGGGGTAGCAAGAGGGTGGTGAGAGTGCGCTATTCAGGTCAGCTTTCCAGCCCCCTTTGGAATGAATACCTCTGGGGTGGCGTCATCAAAGCTCACTCACTTTGTTAATCGCTCAATCATATCCGCCGCAGTCCCCAATCCATCCTGAGTCCCTTTAGTCATCTTATTGACCAACTCATCTCTCTTCTTCTTCGCTTCAGCCTGAGCAAGCTTCTTCTTCTTCTTCTCGCTCATCTCTTCGTCCACCTGAATCTTCTTATCCCCAATGACGATATCTGCGCTTTCCTCTCCTTGTCCTTTGGGTGCACCACCCGTAGGGGAGACTACCTCATCCTCGTCGTCAGAGTCCGATTCGGACGATGATGAGTCGACGACCTTTTCGCCTACTTGGGCATTTCCTGCATTACGGCCTTTCTTGCTGCTATCCTTTGGGTGTCAGCGAATGGATTGAAGCGCATGGGGGGAAAGGAAGACGTACAAAGATAAGCCTGGTGGTGAACGCCTGCAGCACCGACCTCGCCTCAAACGCCTGCTCCTCTGCTTGCTCCGCTTTACTTCGGTGAACAACCTTACTATCGACATTGCCGATGAGGCTCTCGTCGCCTTTCTGGTTGGTTGGGTCGGTAGCGCTTGGCGGGGTGAACGGAGCGGGAGGGACCTGCGGGATCAGCTGGTATTCCTGTCAACACAAATCTGCAGCACTTACCGGAGGGAAAAGCATCCGCCTAGTACTAGGGAAACACATGACCACTACGCCAAATATGAAGACGCCCATGACTGCATACCCAAACGCCCAGCAGATGAAATATGACAGCGCGTAACTCGCCGTCCGTCCCCTCTCTTCAGGCGTCCATGAAGTCAAGCGCTTGATTTCGCGCGCACCGCGAACGGTAGAGGGCCCGATGGCAGCGATGACTCGTTCGAGATTCGCTTTGATTTTTTCCGAGTGCGAAGGGAGATTGGGAAGCAGGGAAATTCGGAGGTCGGGTTCTTTAGACGGGAGGTGGGATGCTGGGTGGAGGACATGAGTGATATCCTAAAGTATCAGCAAATAGCTACTTTCCCAAACAAAGGAGAAAGTGACTGACCGTATCGAACCTTCTCAACATGGCATACAGCCTGTCATCCTCAATACCATTGACGACCGTCCCGCCCACAGGCTCACCCTTGATCTCCCTCTCGGCAGCTTTGGTCTTCTCCACCTCTCTCTCAACAACTTCAGGCTTCTCGTTCTTTATCGCCTCCTTCTGCTCGGTGGGGTGAGTGGAGGGGTTGGTAGGCAAGGCAGTGGGCGCAGATTGGGACGAAGGCACATTCGGGTCGATAGTAGAAGTGGCTGGGGCGGTTCCGTGTGAATTGTCAGCAGTAGAAGGATGTGATGCAGGTATAGCGGTGGGATGCTGCGCTCTATCGGGTAGAGGAGGAGAGGCAGAGGATTGAGAGTGGGGGAAGGCAGTCGGCGCTGGCGCAACGGGCAGAGGTTTCTCCTCTACCCTTTCAACGAGGACAGGAGCTGAGGTGAGCTCGCCATGGGAAGTCTGGCCACCTCCCAGGGGCTCTCCTAGGTTGAAGTGGGACATACTGCGGAAGTAATAGTATGAGTAGGGAGAAGTATGGTTGTACAGAAGGCTATCTATGATCTTTTTGAGTGAGTGAGTGAGGAATGAATGGGCATCTGTTCCTGTGACGTCACTGCCGTCATCATCACACAAATGGTAAATGTCCGTGCGCCCCACCCAAAATGGCCATCGCCCACCAAGTGTTGAGTGCTCAGTGTATACAAGTAGCATATCGTTCAAGCATCCCTACTTGACCCTCTATAGGACGCCAAACACTCAAGCACAATGTCAGGCGGAGGTTCAATTCCAAGAAATCCGTTCGAGGTCGACATCACCAAAGAGTTGGTGAGACAGCGGATCGAGGCAGGTATGTCTTCGCGACTTGCTTGTCCAACTATTGGGTCAGTAAACTGACTGTATGTATAGGCGATATAGAGCAGAAAGACCTCGATATCATCAAGAAGGGCTACGCATGGATGTCCACCGCATCTTTCGTATGTCTGCCCAAGTAATGAATGCATCAACTGACTTTGTGCAGTTGGGATCGGTCGGAATGGGCGTACCCGCATACCTCTTCATGCGCCGAAAGCTGCCACCAGCAAGTTTCGGGCTGAGATTATTGGTAGGAGGCGGAATGGGAATGCTGGGATCTTTCCTTGGCTTCACCCTCGGTGGAGCTGCAGCCGCTTTTGAAGTTAACAAGAGCATGGAAAATCCTCAACAGTACGTCTTGACAGGCCCCCCCTTACTACCCAGAGATCCACCCGGTATAGTTCTGATATCCCCGTAGGAAACTCAGAGTATTTGCGGAGATCGCAACGGAAGCGCGTCGAGCCTCTATCGAGCGATCCGCAGGCGGAATCCCATCCCCTTCTTCCACCCGATCAACAACCCCTCCCGGAGCTCTGGGCTCTCGAACTCTACCACGACCCCAGTCTGAATCGATCGGTGTAGAGACATCACCATCAACATGGGCTTCCGAGTCCGCACTTGATCGATCGGAGATGGCGGCTGAGGCAGCTCGGGAGGGTGGATTCAAGAGTGAGATCGGGGATATACGGCGTGATAGCGGATTTGTCAGACCAACTACACCAAATGTAGGGGGGACTGGAGATAGTTGGGGCAAGCTGAGAGGTGCCGCCATGCCTTCAGCGGAGAGTGAGGGGGATCGAGGTCTGGGTGTGGGAGGAAAGGGGCAGATGAGGGAGAATGAACGATTGGGTAGTACGACCCGAAGTGCTGAGATGGGACAGGGTGGTAAGACGGACGATGCGAGGACGGCGGAGCAGAAGGAGTTTGATGCGTTGCTCGAGCGGGAGCGGAAGGGTCTCGGATCGGGTGGAGATGATAAGTGGGCATAAGATCTATAGGCTTGCAGCATAGCTATAGTAGGAGAGTATCAAGTCGGTTCTCAGGATATCTGGGTGATTCCGTCCGTCACGATCATGCGCGCGGACAGGGTTTGGGGGGTTCAATGCGATGGTGTTGATACACTCACTCGATTCTCGAATTCATCACATCAAACCTCCTGCCCCGACATTTTGGTTCATTGCTCCACACTAAATACATCGTATACCGTATCGTTAAACTAGTGTCGCTACAGATTACTTCTCGACGATCCATCATCCATTCTCTCCATCGCTCCAGCGCACCTACGACAAGGCACCCTTGATCTTCGCCATCAGCCCCTTCTTCTCGCCATGTTCCTCAGACGTAGCATGGGCGTTCGAGCCAGCACCAGCCTCATGAGATTTGGCCTGAGCGACAGGGTTATTTTCGAGCGTACCCTCTCGACCAGTTAGAGCGGCGTTACCAGCCGGACCAGTCGAGTTGAGCTTGTAGAGACCGTCCGTGTCAGCGTAGGCACCCTTGCCTTGGCGTTCTCGGCCAGTGAAGTCTTTGTCGGATGTGGCGAGCTGAAGGGATCAGCAACAGGCCTAATGGATGATATAGAAGGGGGTGTGGGAAAGGGTAAGATGATAGACGAAGCAAAACTCACCAGTCCTGAGAGACCTCCAGATGACTGGCCCGGTGCGCGCTGGCTGGTGTCCTGGTGCACACCGCTAAGTGGGTCAGCTTACAGATCCTAAGGGGCAAGGTGCAAGGACACTTACTCGTGGTGCGATCGGTCTGCAGGTGGGTGCTCAGCTGAGCCAACGGTGCCGTGGTGGCCAGTGGAGACGCCAGTACCGGCAGTGGAAGAGTTGTGGGATGAAGAAGTGTTGTTGCTGTTGTTACCGGGAAGGGCATCCTTGACCTTGTCTACAACACCGCGGTTATCGGTGTTGGAGCTGGTGTTGGCTCCAACGTGATCCCGACCGTGCGCAGGTGCCGAAGTACCGTGAGGGCCAGCACCGTAAGCGGTACCTGCGTCAGCTACGCCTGCCGAGCGATCAGCGAGAGTAGTGGGGTTGTTGCTCTGGCCGTAGTGCTGTTCCGTCTTGGCGGGTGTACCGGGAAGGGCGTCGTTGACTTTATCGACAATGTCTCGCTTGGTCGGGTCGGCGCTGGCTGCACCGGCGGTAGATGTCGAGTGGGGATGGGAAGAGGATGTGTGAGTGGCAGAGTGGGAAGTCTTGTCGTGGGAGTGGGAGTGGGAGTGGGAAGTGGATGAAGAATTGCCGCCAGGAAGAGCATCCTTGACTTTCTCGACAACACCGCGGTTGTCATGCTGGTCGACATGGTCAATGTTGTGATTGGGACCAGTGTAGCCCGTAGTCTTGTCGTCGGCAGGACGGCGGAGACCATCGAGACCCGCACCTGAGATTCCGACTGCGCCCGCTGCAGCGCCGGCGCCCGCGGGCCCAGTCTGGCTGTTGGATTGGTGGGTGTGGGAAGAACCGTGTAGGCCTGCAGCTGCGCCAGTGTCGTTTGACCCGGTCAAGCCGGTGTTGGTAGTGGAGTGAGCAGACGAGCCGGTCAAGCCTGTACCGGTGTGCGCACCGGAGTGAGAGTGGGAGTGGGAGTCATGGCCGACGGAGTGGGGGACAGCGGGGCCTTGGCCGGAGATGTAGTTGGCGCCAGGGCCTGAAGCAGTCGAGTCCTCGAATGGCTCTCGGCCAGTTGTACCAGGCTCTCCGCTGCTGCACATCCATCAGCTGGAATCCCTTTGATAACCATCACACCGACCGAAGAGGGTGAAGACGTACATGAACACATTCTTCAGACGCTCCTCGACTTTCTGCACTGTTGACATTTTGACTTAGATGGGGGTGGTTGATGTGTTTCGGTTGTGGTAAAAGTGCTGGATGTATGGAGGGAAGATGATGAGTGCCCCAGCTGTAGCGCCGACTCTATATACTCGGCCCACAGTGGCCAGCGGCAAGTGAGCCAAGTTTCGGCCCAGGCTGGGCTCCTGTTTCATCCGTCATCCCCATCCCTCATCGACGTCATAGCTGTGGCGACGGCGGCTACTGCTCACTAGCCAAGCTGTACCGTACAGCGCTTAGGTTTACACGCGATCGTGGCCGGCAGTGACGACGATCAGACACCATTAAGAGGCTTCGGCTTCGGTCACTCAGTCCGTCTTTCGATTGTCAAGGTGATTGATTGATTGCACAGAGAAGCATCGTGCATCATCGTCATAGCAACAGGTAATCGTTACGGCATGCCACGTCAGTGCGTTCGAAGGTGGCACCACGGCTGGCGAACCGACCTGCCACATTCACCTCGCATCTCAGCGTCAAACTGATGCCGCCACGGTTGGCCTCGAGAGTCGAGGGCAGATTGACGAGAGCACCCAATGGAAGTCTTCAGGGCGACGGCGTACCTACCACTTACAGGCTACGATCGAGTCGCGCTGACCATAACTCATCTTCCCTGCCGGTGGCGTCACGGTGGCCCGACCCGATGTCGCTTCCTTTCCTACAATCCCCTACGAATCTGTAGGATGGTTTGTCGCCCGAAGAACCAGGCTCATGGAGATTCGCTTCCCTGTTCGATCGACGATCGCGGAGAGAGCGGCGCGCTCCCAGATGTCGTTTCATGTGACAGCTCAGTATACACAAAGGTATGTTGACGGCGGGAGCGCCGTATTCAGATCTGTAACCTGTTTGCGCGTTCCCGTTTGATCGTCTTGGCCTCATGCGACATGCAAAGAACAAAGGTCGCAACGCGGCGAAAGCGCCGCGATCGCGTTCAGACCGGCTCGGAACTTGTCTGCTTCTCCGTTTGATCGTCAAGATAAGCATCGATCCCTCGCTGTGACAAAACTGCTTCTTCGCCACTGGTAACAAGGGATCGTGCTTGAGACACCTGCGATGAGCTCACCATCAAGTACTATAAGATCAGGAGTCCTGACAACCCACGTCCTCCCTCTTGATTTCCTACTCGATCATTCCGGCACACTGATCTCCTGCACTCGCACGAGTACTTACACGAATTACCGAGCACCCCAATCTGCTCTTGCGACCTCACATAACACCACTTCAGTTCGACACTCACCGATCAATCTCCCGGCCTCAACACTTCGCACACAACATGAGTGTCAAATCTCCCGCCAGCGAGATCGTTGTCGACAGGTTTCTCTGCGACGAAGACCCTGTCATGGCGACGATGAACGTTGACTTCAATCTCGGGGACGATACCGCGGAGGTCATGACCATCACCTTTTCGCTGGAAGAATGGTGGGCCCTTCATCTCCAATTCCACAAAGACAAGGAGGGTGACTGTCCGCGATCCATTGCAGACGATGACGACTCTGTCTGTGCTGCCAAGGAGTCGATGAAACTCAGCCTCAACAGGAAATTCGATGCGACGAAGGATAAGTCTTGGCGGGACATTGAGCCCGTGGTTCTGTCTTTCATCCCAGGGGTCGCGGCAGCTGACAGTGTCGGTGACAGTACTGATCAGTCGAACGCGAAAATCACTGTGAAGAGCATGTGGATGACGAAGGATGACGGGACCAACGGAGAGACTGTGATCTTCGAATTCCCGTAGTTCGAGGTAAGGAGTGGGCCCAGTCTCAAATTGGAGTAAAGCTGACCATCATCGTAGACTAGAGGGCGTGTCGGAGCGAGGATTGGTCTCAATGATCACTGGGTCTGGCGGTCACTTCAAAGTTCACGCGCTCGACAAATGTAAATTTCCCCTATACTGTGTAATATGCAACGAGTCGGTCGCGCACAACGGATCTCGAAGCACGCAAACCAAAGACAACTAGAGCAGCTTCAGGCTGACAAGCGCGATACCTGAGCTAATCCCGAGTCTCACTGATCCTCCTTGAAGCCCCCAAGTTCTGCTTCCCCGCGCCGATCCTATTCGCTTCCCTCCGGACCCGGTCCTTGCGTAACAGAGCAAAGCGACGACGGAGCCTCAGGCGTGCAAGGCAGCACACTTTGAGAGGGTTAAGAAGTCGGACCCCAGGGCGTCAGGAGGGAGGGACGTCGAGCGTCGGCGGAGTGATTGATGGGAATGGCGAGATTCCCCCCCCCCCCCCCCCCCCCCCCTCCCGGCGTGGCCGAGAAAGTCTGCTTTGGAGAAAACGTTTAAGTCTCTGACATTATTTCGACTCTCTCTCTCTCTCTCTCTCTCTCTCTCTCTCTCTCTCTCTCTCTCTCTGCAAGTATACAGCACATCCCACGTCCCGGTTGTCTGGCGACAACCAAAATGTTCCACCGCCGGATGCCCCTCGCTCACATACGATGTGTATCAAAAGCTCTTTTGAGGCCTTGCGGCGCACCAGACCTCGAAGGGTGCCCTCATCTCATCGTGAACCTCTTGAAAGGCTTGCTCCATCCGCTTGGACATGCTTGGCGGTGTTCACCTCAGGCATCGTGTCAGCAGTAGTCAGTGCGCGTGAAACGTCAGTCGTGTCCGGGCATCTGAACTATACTGCATGGTAAATGTGTCGTGGGCGAGAACTATGGTGGCGGTCGGATGATACACTTGATGACGGGCTGGAGACATCAGCTCGATCCTGATCTCCTCGATGAGCTCTAAATCAGACGACTCACATTCCCACTCTTATCCTTGCCCTGCCTAGTCAACTCAAAGGCCTCCAGTGCATCCTTGAAGTCATATCGTTGCGTAACGAGTGGTTTGAGGTCGACCAACCCGCGCTCAACAAGTGCAATGGCGAGAGGGTAGTCGCCTGCTCCATATCTGAATGAACCAGTCACGTTGAGTTGCTTGGTGATGACGTCGAAGAGGGGGACGGGGACTGTCATGTTGGCGCCCATGCCGACTTGGACGTAGGTGCCGCTGTGAAGATCAGCTATGGACTAATGGAGGCTTGACACGGCAAGGGGTCGGGGAAGCATTATAGTGAAAGGCGGGAGACTTACGATGGCTTAAGGACGTGTATACCCATCTGAACACATGATGGCGCACCGGTCGCTTCGATAGCAAGGTCGATAGCCCCTGCACCCAATGCTGGGATGTTGAGCGAGCTGAGAATGAGGTCGGACATTCTGGAGCAGTACGCATCGGGTGTCTCATCCTTTCCTCTCGGCTCCTGATGGCGTCAGCTCATACTTCTACGCCGCGATCCACCAAACGTTTCAAACGCGATGGCTCACAGGGATGAACACGTCTGTCGCAGCATATCCCTTCGCAAAGTCCAGCCGCTCCTTCTGGATATCAACAGCAATCACCCGCCTCGCTCCGAGAGCCTTGGCCACGGCCATACAGAGCAACCCGACAGGTCCGGCGCCAAAGACGATGACCACTTGGTCCGTCTTGCACTTGCCCAGAGTCGAGACGGAATGGACACCGACGGAGAGGGGCTCCATCATTGCGCCGTCTTCGAATGAGACTGATTCGGGGATGGGGTGGACAAGGTCGGCGGGAAGAAGGTCTGGGGATCAGTCATTGTGCTGCAGGTCAGGTCTTGGTGTGAACTGACAGTATCGGGCGAGAGTGCCGTAGATGATTGGTGGAGTAGCAGCAAATGACATATGGGGGCATAGCTCATAGGTACCAGCTTTGCCTAGGCTGTCAGCGATCTGCCACCTTCAGAATTCTGAGAAGATATGCTCACAGATAGCGCATGTCCGGCAACTGACTCCAGGCTCCAAAGCGACCCTCTGCCCCAAGCGGACTCCACTCCTCCCCGCATCCGGACCCAGCTTAACAACCACACCACTCGATTCGTGGCCCAGGCACATTGGCTCCTTAAGGACGAAGTGGCCGATGGAGCCGTGTTTGAGGTAGTGGACGTCGGAGCCGCAGATCCCGGTCGCGGCTATCTCGATTAGGACTTGGTCTGCGGTGGGCTCGGGCACAGGGCGCTGACGAGTCAGCGATTTTCTTCCAGTGATAGGCAGTACGATCAGAACAAGAGATATCACTCACCTCCTCGTACTTGACATTATCAACGCCGTGTAAAACGAAGGAAGGGTTGTCGGACCGGAGAGCTTCGGGCTCATCGTGCGATGTCCCATTTGCCTTGGGAGCAGATTCTTTGGCGGGTGGGGCGACGGCGCCGGCGCACATTTTAGTAGACGGGTGAGGAGTGAGTAAGGGGTATCAAGGGGAAGATGGAAGTGCTGAGCGCTGTTGATTTATATAGGCAAGAAGATTAAGAAGGGGGGTCGGGGACCCGGGCAAGGAGGAAGACTCGGGCCGCTTTCGGGAGATACCCGGAGAGATGGCGGGGAGATTCCGTCGGACCATTCTTTTGCTGCGCTGCTGTATGAGGGGAGAATTCTCTCTGTCACCTCATTTCGCTCCTATGCATATGGTATGGGGGCAGAGAAGCATCAGCGTCAGCATACATGCCAATGAAGTAGAGGCATACATCTCTACACCCACCGTTGTATTCGGAGCCAAGCGGTCTCCCACGGTCGCGCCGAGATGTGAAACACGCCGCACGCTACGCGACTGCTGCCAAAGAGAGCTATCCTCCGTTGTCATATCCGCCTGAGCTATAGCATAATGGCTATCACGCGACGCAAGCTCTCGCCCTCAGCCTCGTCTCAATCATCCACACCAGCACCTACAGTTTCATACTCCGTCCATCCGCCTTCCTCACCAACGAACTCCGAACCCCTACCAGGTCCCTCTCGTCTCTCCGACTCTGGTACACCTGGTCCAGCATCATCTCAGTCACTGTCCCTATCCCAGACGCTCGGAAGGGGGAAGATACATGATGACCGCAAAACAGCTAAGCCTGGGGTTATCCAACCTGGATCTGGAGATGGGTTAGAATGTGGGGACGAGTGTTTCCTCTGGAATGATCTGCCAATGAATAAGAATGGTGATTTTTACATCACCTGGTCGATGCCGAATCGACGCTGACGATTAGCCTACCGCTATGTTCCATGTGGGCCTTCCCCCAACCCCTCGCCGGTCGATTACCACCCCTTCTACCGCATCATCCCCTTCTCTCCGCCAACCCCTCCAGTCCACATCTCATGGCTTGATCGCTCGCATTTCCTCCGCCTCTCACCGGACGCTCTCACAGCGACGACCGACCGGGGCTTCCGTTCCGGGCGCGCTAGCGTCTCGGTGCGCGAGGGCACATGGTATTTCGAAGCTACGGTCCTGCGGGGTAATGCTCATGATGGGGCATCCAAGGGATCCGGAGGCGAAGTGGGCAATGCCCATGTACGGATTGGTTGGGGGAGGAGAGAAGCCGGGCTGGACGCGCCGGTCGGCGCTGACGGGTACGCCTATGGTCTGAGAGACGTTGGCGGAGATAAAGTCCACTCGTCAAGACCTGCGAAGTATGCTCAGTCCATCGAAGGAAGAGAGGGGAAGGGATTCGGGACGGGGGATGTGGTGGGCTGTTTGATCTCAATACCACATCGATCAATCATACATCCCAAAGATCGACCTTCAACATCTACTGAGCCGCGCAGAAGACGTATGAACATCCGGTATAAGGGACAAAATTACCTCGAGCTGGACGAATATCCAGTCACAAAAGAGATGGAATCGCTCGTTGATCGGGATGGGAAGTATGCTCAGGCGAGGCTGGATGCTGAGGCTGCAGCTAAGGCGGCTATGAATGGGGATGTAGGTGAGAAGGGGGATGGTCACGGAGGTCCTGGGGGAAAAGGGAAGAAGACGAAAAATGCCAAAAAGACCAAAGTCGACTTGAAGAAGAAGGACACGGCGTCGAAGATCCCTCCCCCACCGGCATTTCGGGAACTGGAACGGATACCCGGGTCTCGCATCGAATTCTATATCAATGGCGCATCGCTCGGAACTGCCTTCGAAGATATATACGACTATCTCCCACTCCCACCTATCCCTTCTGCCCAGACCAAGAAAAGCTCGTCAACCGAAAAAGAGGAGTTTGGGGATGATGGGACGCTAGGGTACTTCCCAATGATATCGTGCTTCGGCCGAGGGAAAGTACGCCTAAACTTCGGACCGGATTTCGTTCATCCGCCTGCAGAAGATTTAGGGGCGAGGGCGATGAGCGAGCGATGGCCAGAGTACATGGAAGAAGAGAGGCAGTTGGATGAGAAGGAAGAAGCGGAGTTGAGGACACAGCTTGAGCTGGATGTGGAGAATGAGCGACAGAAGGCTGAGGCGTTGGAATTGAGGATGGCCAAGAAGGCAGCGGCATTAGCTGCGAAGGCCAAGGCTGGGAAGAAGGTCGGCGGAGTCGGCGGAAGTCCGTTGAGTCGTAATGGAGCGGCGGAGGGGAAGACGGCAACGCCTACGCCATCAATTTCGTCCAGGCTTGCATTAGCTCCAGGACTGGACGATATTGATATGGTCGACTCGGAACCCATTTCAAATCTAGAACCGGGATCCGCTGTACTCCGTAATGGCGATGTCGAGCACGACCAAAGTCTCAGTGGCGACGTTACTCTCGTCGGTGATGTCGATATGGAGAATTCGACAATCGGCGATCGGTACACCAGCGCGATGGCATCTACACCTGGCTCACCACGGAGTGCTGCGACAGGAACACCTGGATACGATAGTGGTGTACCGCTCAGTGTGGCAGTCAAGGGCAAGGGGAAAGCAAAAGCGAAACCGAAGGCGAAAGCAAAACCTGGACCCAAACCAAAAGCCAAATCGAAGGGGAAGGAGGCTGGGAAGAGCAAATTGAACGGGGATGGAGGCAGTGCAGATAGCCGTGCAACGTCAGTCCCATCAATACCGATCATTGTCGATGGTGATGGTGATGGAGTTGTGAAGCGCAGAGCGGAAAGTAGTGTGGGGGAGGATGCAGATGCGGAAGGAGAGATAGATGAGTCGATGGTGGATGTCCGTATGGGAGCTGGGGAAACAGATGGGGAAGGGGATGAAGATGCCGAAGGGGAGGTGGATGAGGAGTATGGGGCTGTGGGCTTAGCTGCATGGGGAAAGTTGGAAGCGCTGAGGAGGAAGGATGAGGAGGAAGTAGGGCAGACTTTGGGGGTTGGGAGAGGTGGGATAGATGATCCGAAAGAGGGGATTGACTGGGGGATGCTTTAATATCAGGCAGATATCTACTGGATCTCTTGGACGTAGTGTAGGGAGTCTTGCTATTCTAGCACAATGAGATGACCAACAGCACTCTCCAGCACACCGCCAGCCAGAAGCCCCCGATATCATGCCGTAAGGCAAACCTAGAATCTGAAACGCGCCAAACTCAAATCAGAGCCTTTTGTCCTCCGCCCCTCTATACGCCGGCGCGGCATGATGTCTGGCCAGCCTGCAGCCGGTGTGCTGGAGACAGGTGAGACACTGACAAGTATGCAGATCTTTCTTATTTACATGATATTTCAAGAGCGACGTCCTGGACATTCAGCTACACGACAGAGGAGCTGGTAGAGATCCACAATATCCCCACTGATTTCAAGTTCCGCGTGTTCAGAAGGGCTTGGGCGGTATCGACGGACTGTGCACAGTGAGTTAGATTCGGAGCACATGAAATCTTTTTATCCATCCTGTGATGAAGCTGACGGACTAGACTGCACCTTGATACCCACTAGTAGCGCTGCCATCCACCCGGCCTTCCGATGAACCGTGAGCTTGAGTTTGTTTCACGACTACGCTCGGTCCCCCTTCAATTATCCCCTTTCACATGAATATTAGTCGTCGCCTTGGAATGTTGACACCGCCACTACCTTGTCGCGACTATCACTCCACAGCTTGCAGACGTCCATGTGACCGCCCGAGCCGAAAGTGATGAACTTAGCTGATGCGATAGAGTAAACTTAACTATATAAGAAGCTCGAAAAGCGCCCCCTTTCCACACGCACACACAATAGATTTGACTGGAGGAGGGAGGGACGGACGAGACGTTTCATCCTTTCCCCGTGTGCATCTTTGTTCGGTGGGCCAAGCCAGCAGCACAAGGGGGTTGACCATCGACCCACCTCACACCGTACCCGATCCATCAATACTTCCCACAGGGATACCTTCGACGCATTATATCGGCCTCACCACCTTACACGATCCCTTTACAGATCGACTCATCAACTATCTTATCTCCACCCTTAGATCTGATACGTCCGAGATCGACTTCTTCGCAGATAGATCAACCGTATATAAACCCGACCCTATCCTTTTGAAATCCTTCATCACCCTCCATCCGTTATCGCGCATCTACCACGACATACCGGACCTACAATGTCTTCCTCCCAGAGTCATATGATGAAGACCACCCGTCGTGGTCGGCCATTCGTCAAGGTGAGCTTTCACGACTTGGTCCGCGCACGGCCAAAGGAATGCTGACGGATGTGTAGGACACGCACGATCTCTTTGCGACCCTAGTGGTTTCGCTCAAGCTTGAGACGCATCGTAACTTCTTCAAGATCTACCCAAATAGCTTTACAACGTGAGTCTTACATTCAGGAAGCTCGGAACTGGATTACCCGGTGTTACATCTGCACTTCGCTCATCTCGTCCACTGTCAGTGCTGAAACCCCAGAGATGAAGCCTGTAGCAACCTTGCCTCCCTCAAATTCTCCCAATCCAATCGTTCCGCCGATCCTAAAGACCCCTCTCGAATCATCACCACGACGACCACCACCACTTTTTCCATGACGCGCGAAATGGCCAAAGGGATCTGCCAACATTTCCTCGAGTCCCACCTTATCGAAAACGCCACTGACCTCCTTGCAACTCATTTCAAAGATCGGGGAATCTACATGATTACTGCGAAAGGTCTTCACATTCTCGAGAGGTTCATTACCAAGAATGGAATCTCGAGCGATCATCTCTTGACCATCTTCGCTAGTCAACCGATCTGTATGAAACTCCTCCACCTCGAAAGGAGATTGGGCGACGACGAAATCATGGTCACCAAGTCGGTACTTGAAGTCCTTTTCCGCAGATTTGCGGGTAAAGAACCCAACATCACTAAAGTATCGGACGACGAGCTGGCCAACCAGTACCTCCAGCGATGGTACACTCGGACATCGGATAAGCCAGGGGCGGACGATTTGGATCGTGGGCAAGGAGTGCCAGTGCGGAAGGTCATTATTGGGGATAAGAGCACCGAGTACCACTTCACCGCGAACAATGCCATGCTGTGGTTATTGGATTACACGACGGCGGTGGGGCAAGATGAGGCGGGCGAGATGGCGGCGCAGTTCGTTAGGTACGGCTTGATTGCGCTGGTGGGTGATAAAGGAAAGTTCAGGGATGGGAACTTGATTGCGCAGGTGAAGGGCGGTGGGGCCGGTGGAGGTGCTGGTGCCATCATGGTCAGTTCAGTTCCTCAGCATGGAGAACTAAGCTGACGATACGCAGACTGAGGGCGAATTCAGAGCGACAGACAAGGCAGTCTATAGATTCACTAGAGAAGGAATGGTTGCTGGACGATGGGCATCCGCCACTCCGGGACCATACCTCGAATCCACCCCGTCTGTCGCCATATCTTCCACCGAGAAACGTCTCGCCCCTCCTGCGTCTAATTCCAGCCGACAAGTCAACGAATCTCCGGACGCTCGACCGTCCATCACAGTCACGCACCGCTCGACCGGAGCCGAAGGCCCCGATCACACACTAGACAAAGATGGGCATACGAGGGATTCGCATACTGCGCGGCTGAAGCAGATCCTGGATGAACCGGCACTGCGGAGTCTCTTCCGGGAGTTCTTACGGACCAACTTCTGCGAGGAGAACCTAAGCTTTTGGCTCGATGTGCAGGATTTCAAGAGGAGGTTCAACACTACTTCGTCGGCTGCTGCTGCGCCGTCTGCGGGAGGGGGTGCGGCCGGCAAGGGACAGAAGGCGCAGGGACATGCGGCTATGGAAAAGCATCAGGGTGATTTGATCGCCATGGCTTTTGTCATTTACAATAGTACGTCCAACATACCACTTACAAGATGGATTTTTGAGTATGAATCGTACTGATCCGCAGCCTATCTTGCACCAGCATCACCATGCGAACTAAACATCGACCACGGCCTCCGAGGGGAGCTGATTGCCTACATGACCCAAGTCACATCCGACAAAGACGCAGGTATCAAAGGACATATCGAACCTGGCGTTGGCAATGCTCTACACGCCAGTCAACTGCAAACCATGGTTAAGCTATACGAACGGATACAGGGATATATCTTCAGGTTGATGGCGACGGATAGTGTACCCAAATTCGTCAAAACTGATCGAGTGAGTGGCCCCTTTTTCTGAATTCGATCCGTCGCGTCTGCCATCAAGGCTCAATGCTAATGGATATAGTTCTTGACTCTCGCTCGAAGCCTCTTTGAATACAACGAGCAGAATGAGAAAGAATTAGGGGGAATGGTTTCTCGCGCTACACATCTCAGTATAGAGCGCGCAACTGCCATGGGACTAGGTCCGGAGGATATGTTGCCGAGCCCTACCAAGGCTTATCTGACTATCTCTCAGGTGAGTCGACAGTATCTCGGACCTGAGGAGAACGACTTGAGCTGAATATATCTAGGCGGCGAATGAGAAGGAGGCGGCCATGAAGGAACGGAGAGGGATGGGCCCCTGATTTTTGGGCTGGTGTAATTGGGAATCTTGGAGTATCTTTGATCATTGTGGAGGTCTGGGTATGCTCTCTCTGGGGATAGAGCTGCTATGTCATTAGCTTGCTTGTCATGGGCACTTGTCCCCAGCGTGGACAGAGCTTGCAGCTCGGTGCAGCTGATGACGTCATGTTTCAGAATTCAGTTGCAGCTCGCTGGATGCTGGCTGGACGTGCAGCGTTGTTTGTTGATCTTTGAACATTGTCAACCATCTCAAGCTCCACTGCAAGCAATTAGCATCTCGAGCACAGCCTATCATATCAGGCCACATATTCTCAAATTAGCATGTCTGAAAGCGAAGGCAAGAGCAGAGAGGAGGTAGCGAAGGAGTATCAGCCCTCTCAAGTTGGCGGGCAACTGAAAGTACGTACGCACTCGATTTACCTTCATCAGTGAGACTCTGAGCTGACGATGGTAGGCCGCTCAAGGCGCTGTATATACTGTAAGTCGAATAGCTAGGCTTCATGTCCACTAGACATAGGTTCTGTACTGGAGGATGAGGCTGATCTACCAAGGCTATCGGCTCCGTTTTGCCCGAGTCTGCCAATTCCGCAGGATGGATAGCATCCGGTACAGAACTTACCGAGGCTGGACAGAGAGAAGTGGACGATGCGAAGCGGCGTCAAGCGGCTGAGGCTGTGGTGGACTCAGGAGTGGGCAAGCTCAAATCGTAAGTTCAGCCTTGATGACCTTTTCCTCTCTTGGTCGGGAAGAATATCATAGCTGACTCCACACCCAGGGCAGCAGGCTACATAACAGGCGACCAATCCCTGCAATCTCGAGGCAACACCGAGGCGGAATCTGCTCAGTGGAAATACAAGCAGGGAACCTCAGATAGCGTGCTGGCTGTTCCTGTGCCGAGCGTAGAGGGCATCAAGGGGAAAGTAGAGAGTGTCGTAGGGATAGTGACGGGTGATCAGGGTAAACAGATGGAGGGGAATCAGAGGGCAGAGAAGGCGGCGTGGAAGGATGGCGTATAGTCGAAAGGCGAGAAAGGGTCTGTGAATATGCTTGCGAGGCGAGATTAGATTGTCATGTAATTGAAGTAGGTCCGGTGGGCCGTGCCAATCAATCTAACGAAAGGGGACGCCTGTGCTCTGGCTTGTCCTGTAGATGATTACTGCATACAGCGACATCCTCCCAATCTTGTCTCGCCAAATTATCGTGTCCGGATGATCCCAGCATTAGTCAATTTCTGAATCTTCTGCGCAATCTATACCCATCAGCCCGCGTTCCGCCGCCCAGCCCAGACAAGCGGTGCTGCGACTCACCATAGGATTCTTCATGTGATCCCTCAAAGCCCTTGGGTCCTGCTGCGCATCCGACAAGATCTGACGCATGAGGGGGTCCCCCATAATCTCCTGAATCTCCGGATCGCGCAGAGCGCGTTGATATGTCTGTTCGTCCGTCTCACCCGCGCGCTCAGTGTTCATCTCTTGCATTGCTTTTTGCATGTTGGTTTCGATTTCGCGAGTGTGCTATGGTGTCAGCAATGCTCCTTGTAGGCTGAGCGGGACAGATGAATTCCTTAGGTAGAGGGAGAGTGAATTTATATGGTACCGGGACTTACCTTCTTCTCGACATCCTTCTCCGTCGCCAACTGCAGCGTCTCCAAAGCCTTCGCATGCTCCTTCATACCAGTCTGCACGATAGACTTGCGGACATACGCCTTGATGAAGTTGGGATCAATCTTGATGGCTGATTCGGCATCCTTGAGCGCTTCAGGGAAAGCGAGGAGTTTGGTGTAACATGTAGCTCGGTTGTTGTACGCTCGTGGATCGGTTCTGTAGTCGTAAGCTTATGCCCTCACTTGCCATCGAGGAGCATATGCCAACTTACGGCTGTCGCTTGATGGCCTCAGTGTAGTGCTTCACCGCTCCGGCGAAGTCACCCTTCTTAAAGCTCTCATTCCCTTCCCCTCGCGCAACCTCTGCCAACTCAGGATTGATATACGCCTGTTTATCCGCTTCGATCTTTGTCTTCTCCGCTTCTCGCAATTTACCGAGAATCTCGGGGGTACGGTGCTCCGTCAACGACTTGGAGTAGAATTTGATGGCGTTGGGGAGGTCGTTCATCTTTTGATAGGCATTTCCCATACGTCCATACACCCTATATCGTAAGTTTGCGTTTCCCCCGAGCGTGTGGTATTGGACCCCAGTGGAAATTCAACTCACTTGGCATAGGTCTTGTAGTCCACTCGCAGCTCCCGACCTTCTTCTGCTGCCTTCTCGCATGTCTCAATACACTTCTGGTATTCTCCTTTCTCATAATATACAGCTGAGAAGTCAGCTCGACCCCTCCCCCATCCTCTATGATAGAAGACTCGGACACTCACCAGTCAGATTTGTGAGATATGTGATATCCTTGCTCCAAGTTTCCCAAGCCTTGGAGTACAGCGCTTCAGCCTCGTCAAACTTTCTCGACTTGTACGCCACAGTCCCCTTCGCCTTAAGCTCATCGGCTTCCTTTTTCGCTTTGGCATCCTCGTCGTCCTCCATCACTACATCTTCTTCTGGTGCTGCAGCGGGGGCAGGTGCTGCAGGTTTAGGGGCAGAGGATGAGGGTGTTGAGCTGGAGGGTTTGGGTGCGTCGGACGTCGATGAGGCCTTGACACCTGGAGGCATCTCATTTGATCCTTCTGGTCTTTCCATTGCATCCTGCTCATCAGCTCGGAACAAATGATGTCATGGACGAACTCACAATGTCCACGCCCATAGCCACACCCAAGACCGACAACATTCTCGGATCGGTCAACATATCCGAGCCCATATTTCCTCCAGCCCTCTGCAAACCCTGAATCTTAGCCATGAACGCCGGGTCCCGCATCGCATCCCTCGTTTTGGGGTTCGCCTGCAGTTTCGCAATCAACCCGGGATCACTGAACAGCTTGCCTAGCCCAAATTCGGATCCGTCACCTCCACCACCGGCTCCAAAGGGGTTCTCAGCCGAGTCGTCCATTGCCTTCTGGACCTCTGCTAGACCCTTCTTGCATGATACGTCCGCGGCACCGGATTGAAGGCCAGCTTCGTACGCCATGACGGCGTCGGGATAGCGGCGGAGACCGTGGAGCGCTGCTCCCTTTCTTGCGAAACCCTTCGCGAAGGAGGGTAGGATCTCGATACACTGGGGTGATAAGCTACGTAGCAGCTCGAGATGAACGTATCGACTTACCTTCTCAGCATCTTCGAGAGCGCCCTGGTAATCCTTCATACCGGACTTCGCGGCGGACCTGTTGGAATACAGAACATGATTGCTCCCGTCAATTGCAATTCCGTCCGAGTAGAGCTTGACGGCAGTGGGGTAGTCCTTGGCTGAGAAAGCCTTGTTCGCCTCGGCTTTGATGGCTGCGGACTGGCCCCAGTTCAGTATTCGGCAAGGACAAGGGGGAAGAGGGAAACTTACGTCGGACATTGTCGGCGTTTCGGTTAGTGTGGTGATAATTTCTCCTGTGCTGGGATGGATCGATCGATACCGTCCAAAGTCTATAGAGCGACTGTCTATGGCTTGCTGTTGGTGTATATACTGAGGAATGAAGCTCGAAGTATGGATATAGAAGGGTTGTTCGCCATCGAAAGCTCTAGAATCTCAACCTGGAGCCCCGCACTCACCGGACATCCCCGCCACAGCAAAGTTCCGTCGGAACCGAGGGACGCGTTCAGGCGCGTCGACGCGTTTCCCTCCAATTTCCATCCACCTATACCTCTCCCACTCTCTCCCTTGACTCGCCTACACACCTCAAAGAGACATCACCCACCATGGCGGAAATGTCAACGCAAGATGCGGCGCCGATCCTCGCTGATGATCTTATGCGAGATCGCGCGAGACGGTTCTCAGAGTTCCTTGACGACGATGTACGTTGCCTCACTGGACCGAAGGCATGAGCTGATCTGAACGGTAGACCAATGCGAATTACAATTACCGAGAGTCTGTCCGTCGGATGCTGGACCTAGAGCAGGTCAGACTGATTGTCAATATCGATGATCTGCGGGACTACGAGCGGACATATGCGGATGGGTAAGTTCAAGAGTCCCGCCAAAGGGGTGTTCTAGCTGACGCATAAGGCTGTTGCTCGAACCAATGTCATACCTACCGGCTTTCGATGCTGCTCTTAAGCAGCTAGTGGATAATCTGCACGACCCAATCAAGCACAAAATTGCCGACAACCAGTGTACGTTTGCGTTGTCAAAGCTTTGGCATCAGCTGATATTCCAGACTATATCGGCCTTCGCGGCTCTTTCGGCCAACAACACTGCTCTCCTCGAACTCTTCGCTCGCACCAGATCGGCAAGATGATCTCACTCGAAGGCATCGTCACTCGCTGTTCACTCGTCCGGCCCAAAATGCTCAAGTCCATCCACTACTGCGCCGGATCCCAAAAATTCCACTCGCGGTCATACCAAGACTCCACCATTATTGCTCCTTCCAGCATGATGACGGGATCGACTACAGTCATACCTCAGGATGACGGCGAGGGGCGGCCGTTACTGATGGAATATGGGTTGTCGACCTTTAGGGATCATCAAACGGTTTCGATCCAGGAGATGCCTGAGCGGGCGCCGGCGGGACAATTGCCAAGGGGTGTCGAGGTTGTTTTAGCGGATGATCTGGTCGATTGGTGTAAGCCTGGAGATAGGATACAGCTTGTCGGAGTCTATAAGTCCAGTGGTGGAGGTCAGGGCTCGAGAGGATTCCAGTAGGTCAACTATTTCCACTTGGCGGTCCTTGTGCTGATAGACAGAACCACCATCATTGCCAACAACGTCATCCTCCTCTCGTCCAAAGCCAACGGCGGTATTCAGCAAACCCCCCTCACCGACTCCGATATCCGGAATATCAACAAGCTATCGAAGCGAAGAGGTATCTTTGACCTACTATCCCAATCGCTCGCTCCATCCATCTACGGTTCGGATTACATTAAGCAGGCCATCCTGCTTCTTCTTCTAGGCGGAGAGGAGAAGAACTTGAAGAATGGCGCGCATATCAGAGGAGATATCAACGTCCTCATGGTTGGTGATCCCAGTACGGCCAAGAGTCAGATGTTGCGCTTTGTCCTCAATACCGCGCCATTGGCTATTGCAACCACTGGAAGGGGGAGTTCGGGTGTGGGTCTCACGGCGGCTGTGACGACAGACAAGGATACCGGTAAGTGATGCTCCGCTTGCTATGACAGGATGGGACTGACGAGACAGGCGAGAGAAGGTTAGAAGCTGGCGCCATGGTGCTCGCCGACCGAGGTGTAGTGTGTATCGACGAGTTCGACAAGATGTCCGATGTGGATCGAGTGGCTATCCACGAAGTCATGGAGCAACAAACGGTCACTATCGCCAAGGCTGGTATACATACTTCGCTCAATGCGAGGTGTTCAGTCATCGCCGCTGCTAATCCAATTTACGGACAAGTAAGCTGCTTCCTTTCCATTCCCAACTTGACGGGATCAAGCTGACGGACAGTACGACGTGCACAAAGACCCTCATCGGAATATTGCCCTTCCCGACTCCCTCTTGTCCCGATTCGACCTTCTCTTCGTCGTCACGGACGACACGGACGAACAGCGAGACCGGATGATTTCAGAGCATGTCTTGCGGATGCACCGGTACATCCAACCCGGAGTAGAAGAGGGTAACTCCTATCCTCTGCTTGGATTAGAGGATGAGCTGATGTGCCAGGTACACCAGTCAACGAGAATGTCAGCGAAGCCCTAGCCATAGGACAAGACCCCGTCCCGGCCGGAGCGGAGGGTGAGACTGCCGTCTTCGAAAAGTTCAACCCACTCCTACATGGCGGAGTCACCACTTCTTCGGGTCGCGGAAGTAGCAAGCGGAAAGAAGTGCTCAGTATGGCGTTCGTCAAGAAGTACATCCAGTACGCTAAGAATCGGTGTCATCCCGTCTTGACCAAGGGTGCGGCGGACTACATTGTCGGTGTGTATGCTGGATTGAGGAATGATGATCTTGCTGGTAATCAGAAGAGGGTAAGTATCCTCTCGCAAACAGGGAAAGTGACTTTGCTGACATGTCATAGACTAGTCCGTTGACTGCACGTACCCTCGAAACCCTCATTCGACTCTCTACGGCGCATGCCAAAACGCGCCTCTCTCCCAAAGTCGACGAACGGGACGCCATGGCCGCCGAGGAAATCCTGCGCTTTGCGCTCTTCAAAGAAGTTCTACGGGCAGAGAGGCGGAAGCGGAGAAAACTCAACAATGGGGTACATGCGGATGGGGAGGGGGATAGCGATGAGGATGCGGAGGGTGATCAAGAGGAAGAAGAGGGTGAAGGGGAGGGGACGGCAGTGACGGAGGGAGAGAGACAGCGGGCAAGGGAGAAGGCTAGGAGGTTGGAGAAGGAGGATGAGAGAAGGAACGCGCCTGCCGCAAGACCAAGACGGGGTGAACCTAGAGCTGAATCGGCGGCGCCTGCACCGGCAGCAGCGGGGGCAAGGGATGATGAGGACGACGATATGGCCGGAGCGGAGGCTTCGCTGGGCGCAGATATAACGCAGGAGAGGTGAGTCTTTAGTCTCGGTAATGACTCCCAATGCCTTCACCGTCCTTCTCTGCTGCTCACCTCCCACCATGACGTTTGGGACGCAGCTGACATACATAGGCTGGACCTCTTCCGCACCCGTCTAGACGGCGTCTTCACATCCCAACTCGGCGCAGAAGGCATGATAGACTTTGGCGAGCTCTTACCGCTTCTCAACGAGGGTATGGAGACGGCAGACCTGTTCGGCAGCTCGGAGGCGAGGGTGGCGGTGGAGCGCATGAACGAGATGAATGAGCTCATGTTTGCTGCAGGGGTTGTATATAAGGTCTAGGGAGTAGGGGAGTTTCAAGGTTTGAGGGGTAGGCGAGTACATATCATTGTGGAGGAGAAGCTTGGGCTGTATCCGTATAAGTATCTAGATTGCTATTC
The DNA here is from genome assembly GCA_001600655.1 of Dioszegia aurantiaca. Classification (NCBI taxonomy): domain Eukaryota; kingdom Fungi; phylum Basidiomycota; class Tremellomycetes; order Tremellales; family Bulleribasidiaceae; genus Dioszegia; species Dioszegia aurantiaca. The sequence goes on from BCKN01000007.1 coordinate 159,295, forward strand.
TCAGCGCAGGCCGAGAACATGGTGGTATAGCGAAGGTTTGCTGGAGTCGGGGTCATACAGATCGGATCTTGCTGACATGGCGTCATACTCGCCCCTGCCGCATGTTGCCGAGGACCACGTCCGAGGGTGATGACAAGAGTCTCGGTCGAAGCCGGATGCATACCGAGAAGACCGGATGCAGATCGGAGATCTAGTGGGTGGCGACAGCCTCGCAGTATGCTGACCCATGTCCGTCCTTTCCCGCACGTAAAGGGCACGCGCAAGCACCGCCTCCAAGCATCATTGTGGGAATTCATGCATCGATTGGTGTCGTAACGCTAGTCCAGATCTCGTCAGCTTGCTATCCTCCGCTCGGCTCCGCGAGTGTAAAGCAAACGTTCACTGGTCCGGATGCGATTCGCTGGGCAATGCACCGGTATCGCCGCGTTTGAACGAGATGGTTCGATCAGTGGAAAGTGCAAGATTCCATCGCCACTTCGTCCTTTATCCATGTAATCCGGTCGGTGCAGCGACTTTCACATGTCCTCCGTCGCCGCACCTGCCGCAACGGCTGCTATCCAAGATATACCCCAAATCGAGCGGGGTGGCGCTGTGGCCCAAACGGCACGCTCCCCTCAAAATCAGGGTCTCGCGGGCAGATTCATAAGCATCTCCGGCGAGTCTCACCTTGCCCAGATCAGCGTTTCTTGGGTGAAACTCAATTCGCTCTTGTCCTGTACTTGGACATTGTCAGAGTATGGTACGCCGAGTAACTCCGATGGCCCGTGGGGAAGAAGGGTGAGGAGATAAGGCGTGTAGAGGTGAAGAGATAAGGGAGCTTGGCGTGCTTATCGGAGGACGTTGGGATTGGTCGTTTCAGGTCTGCTTATCAGGTATCGTTCTTGGCGCTTCTTATCGTAGATTCTCACCTTTTAGTATATAGGACGACCCATAGGTTAGGGTAATTAGCCATCGTCTTTACCCTTTTCATTCTTCTCTTGGGTCGTACTGAGCTCTGGTTCAGCATCAGTCCATCGTACACATCCGTTAGGTTATGAGCCTGGG